>PVKA01035418.1:0-22623 GCA_004027165.1 Ctenomys sociabilis
TAGACTGGTACAACCATTGTGGAGGTCAGTATGGAGACTCCTCAAAAGAATAGGACTAGAAATCCCATTCAAGCCAGCTATCCCCCTACTGGGAATTTTCCCAAAGGATTTGGATACACTGTATCATAGAGATATATGTATACCTATGTTTATAGCAGCACAATGTGTGATAGCAAAATCTTGGAAACAACCAAGTTGTCCATCACATGAAGAATGGTTGAAAAAGATGTGGTATTTCTATATAATGAAGTATTACTCAGCTATTAAGAATGATAAGTTTGAAGCATTTATACTGAAGTGGATGCCACTTGAACATATACTCATAAGTGAAATAAACCAGACACACATGTGTAAATATCGTATAGTCTCCCTAGTATAACAAGCGAAAAGCAGAAATACAAAAGGAAATGTATAACTTTTAATTATGTAGATCAGACTCATCATAGTGATTCTCCTGTTTTCACCCTCCCAAATGCTTGCACACCAGTTTAGAGAAAAGCATGAAAGAGAATATAAAGTTGTCTGTTTTCCTGAAATCACATTTCTCATCGGAAAATCTATAGGTTAGAGTAGGGTGGCATCAGATTTTTAACAATATTTACTTAAGATAAAACAAAAAAATTACCAATGGAGAATATTATGCCCAATAAAATTATCCTTCAAAAGTGAGGAGAAAGCCATTCTCAGACAAAAGCTGACACTGTAAGTCTACCAGTATTATCCTACTAGGAACACTAAGTGATGTTTTTAAAACCGGAAAAGATATATTAATGAAGAAGAAGAAAATAGATATAAATTTTACCACCACCAACAATTCTGGGGGCTGGGGAGGTGATTCAGTGGAATAAGCACTTCCCTGGCAAGTGCAAGGGCCTCAGTTCAATCCCTAGTTCTGCCAAAAAAAATCTGTAGATAAATTGACAATGCTATAATATAGGAAAGATGATACATGAAACATCGATATCATTAGTATTAAACTTTAAGAGATGAGCAACCAGTGCAGAAGCTCATTGGACCATTAACAACTGACTAGCTTGGCCAGAGAAATCCAGATGATCACGACTGTACACAAAGGTGCTATAGGCAGCTGAGTTAGCTAGAAATATTATAGGCAGTGAGACAGGGTCAGGCTCTTGAATGAGATAATACAGAAGACAAGATATCTTGCAACTCTGGGAGTGACAGAGGCTCCTTCTGTGAACCAGACCTAAAGGCCAAACAAATGCTAAAAGAGTAGCACTTGGGATTGATATTCTAAATAGGTAGCAAGCACCTGAAAAGACCCATGTGAGTCACTAGTCCAACCCCCAAGGGGAAGAGACCCTATCGCTTATTCATGCCTGCTTACTACTGGCTTGTGATTCCCTTCCCCATTTGGTCCTGGGCCTAATCAATTTTACCTGAACAATGGTACTTGTAATCTCATTGGTTGACCATAGTTTTGTTCCACCCCACATCCACCTAAGCGAGACCCCTTCTTGTCTACCTTAGCTCCACATGGCTTTACACTATAAAAGTCTCTGGAAGAGGCAGCTTCATGGGAAACCCGCTAGTGTCCCCCTTCTGTCCCTCTCTGACAGAAGCTTTTCTTGCCAATAAAGGTTTATCCTCAATCTACATTTGTTCCTAAAATTCATTCTTCGGTTTTAGAGAACATGAACTCATCCAGGTCAGGTTGGGAGTTTGCTTACCTGCATCAAAGGTACTGGTAACTAGCACAGAAGTGCTTGGGACCTTCCATAACAAGGTTGGCTAGTGGAATCAAGCAGTCTGGCTCATGCCCCCACAGTGCCACATGAGCAGGCAGCTCAAGAAGTACTTTAGATACAGGAACTTTTTGTACCAGAGGAATACAGGTGCCTGTCCAAACTAATACAGGACAGAAAACACCTGGAATCTGGAAACTTGCCTCACTGGAGGAAAAGAAAGTAAATCTACTCTAATGAGAGGGAACACTTTGCATAAAAATCCCAATCTTTTATTTATTCACTTATATAAATGTAGAACTTGCTCCTGTGGTCAAAAGTACAAAATTAATAGTTACCAAAACTTGCAAACTTTGAAATTTGCCTAATGCTGTCATTATTGCTAATTGTACTACTCTAGATAGGATGTTGCCTCTTTCTTTTTATTTTACTGACTGGGGATTGAACTCAGGCTCTTGCACTTGCCAGAGAAGTGCTTATTTCACTGAGCCATCTCCCTGGCCCTCTAGGCAGGATGTTTTATCTGTTTTTAACCACTTGTTCTGCCCTGGGAAACAATATTGAGAAGCACTCTGGTAATGGCATTACCATAGCCTTACATCTAAAGACTGAGGACTTGGGGCCAGGGAGATGGCCTAGTAGAATAAGCACTTCCCTGGCAAGTTGAAGGGCCTGAGTTCAAGCCCTGGTTCCAAAAAAAAAAAGACCGAGGACAGGGACAAATGGAAACTAACACTCCATTATGAATTAGCTGATTATGAAATAGTTGGAAAGATAGTATTTCAGGACAGACACAAACACAATTTCCACAAAGAAGAACAGAATTTTCCTAGAATGGAATTGGTAATGGTGATTCGGCTAACTTCTATCAAAATTTCACAAGGATTATCACTGAAATCAAAACAAAGACTTCTTTCTGAAATACAAAATGCCAGGAAAGAGCAAAATGTAATCTCAGAACTCCAGCCATGCAGAACAAATCCAGGAGGCCTCAACATAGAAGAAAATGGAAGTCACACACTTAAAATCTCTAAAATGATAGCAACTGAATTAAAGAAACAACTCTAGGCCACTACTGAGAAAATCAGTTCAGAAACAATCATCCAGGTAAAAAAAAAAGAAAGAAAGAAATCATAAGCATAGTGAAAGAAATGAATGAATTGCTAAGCATATGTAAAGAAGACATAGATGGAAAACTGATGAACATCAAAAAATGATGGAAATACATACTGCTTGTCATGTCATACCAATTGCTGCCATACTGTCTCTCAAGTAAATGTTTAAAAAAATGGGTAATAAATGAAAGCAAGAGACAAGAAAAAAATGTCATTGGACTGTCCTGCAACAGTGCTGTACGTGGCTAGATTTCTAAATTTCTGTATAAAAATATGTAATTGTTTATTCGTATTTTTAAAAATATTTATTTTTCTTTACATTCTGTAGGGTTTTAAAGTTTTTTAAACAAAATTCAAATTTTATTTAGATTGAAATAAACTATACAAAATTTTCTTCACCAAAAATAACAGCAATATTTTCTGTATCATTTCTAGATAAACCATAAAATATTCATTTTGTAGGTTTTCCAGGTTTTGTTTATAAATCAAGATGAGGCAGTAGAGAAGAGCTGTGGAAACAGGTGGAAGAAAACAGACAATTCAGTTACCTGTATGATGGCCTCTGATTCCATATGGACCATGAAGGAAAAGTGTTCAACATTTGCCTGCTAAGAAGCTTAAAAAAAAATGTAGGTTCGACAAAGGAATGTCAACAGCAACAAGTAGATGTGGAGAACAGTGGCAAGCTTTTCCATTCAAACTTTAACTGTAACCTCTTCTTTTAAGTTCATTTCATAAAAACAAAATCTAAACTGAAATCTGGTGAGCTCACAAACTTTTCTCTAGTAATTTCCTTAGCTGTCCATTACAGATTTTAATAACACACTTAAAACTACTAATCACTGGTCAATGATGGGATTCAACATAACATTTTATAAAATGCACTTCTTTCTCCCACATTACCTCAAAATTCATTTTTTTCAAAAACTAACAACTCAATATCTGACAAGGGATCCAGTGACATGACAGTAAGTATGCTGTCTAAAATGACTTACAACAATTTCAGAGTGCCACCAGCAGAGGTCATGCCAAGTGAAGTGTGGCATTCCCAGTGCTGTCTTCTGGAAAACAGATCTCAGAAGCATAAGAGCAGACACTTAAATATGGATTATAAAATGGCTAATATATTAAATGACAGGCATATGGTCTACCACCTTCAGTGATTAGGTGGCCTACACACTCCTCACTGCTTTACTTACAAATAGCAAATATATGAGAAAGCCTGTTTTCATTCTCTTAGGTGTTTTCAACAGTTTCTGAATTAAGTGTAGGAAGCTCTGATTTAGTTGTATATAGTGTGATACATGTATCCTCCATTAAATCCAGATCATGTTTTATATCAAAATTTATGTTAAGCAAAGCCAAGGTACTGGGTCTTTGGTCTGTCAAATTATTCCTCAAATATGCTTTGAGACACTTTCATCCATTTTCATAGCGTTTGTTCTCAACTTTCATCACAGGAAGAATACACAGGACTTCCAGCAAGACATACACATTAGGAAAATCTTGATGTCAGGCAAGTAGAGGGCTTCATAAATATAGATGGAAGCTTTATGTTTTTCCCTCTGTGTTTCCATTTGATTCTCCAGCAATGAACCTCAGCTGAAAGAGTGTCAGGATTGGGTAAGTCACTTCTGTACATGTCAGCATGATGTACCTCTGATGTATTGAATTTGAGCTGCCCCATGACTGAGGTTGCCAAAGTATTTAAGAGCTTTGAGATGCTATTCTGAGAATATATCTTTAAGTTCCTGAATAATGTGCTCTACTGTTGGGACACTTAAGATTTCTTTATAGTAACTCTCAGAGGTTAACTGAGATTCTAGGTTACCTTGCTGAGCCCTACAAAATTTCCCAGAGAGTTTCATGTGAATATCAAGCTTGGCTGTCAATTTTATAGCTTCCTTAAAGCCTCAAAATTTGAAGTTTATCAAAATATTGATAAAATTCAATATTTTCCATCACTTCATTGAGTAAGTGCAGTACTGCACTCAAGCTACTAGCTGCAAAAAATACATCAGAAGTTTATCCCTGGAGATTTTTCCCAAAGGCCCTTGTAAAAGATAAGACATGTTTAAGAACAACTATAGTAACAATAAAATCAAAATCTGTCACTGCACTACAGAGTACAAATGCTCAGCCAGGTATACAGCTATTTCATCTAATATTTGTGTCACTATTTATACCGTCTAAACACAAAAACAAGTGCTTGCAGGAGATCCACTAAAACTTCAAAAGCATTGTACTTGCCTGTCCATTGAAAATGACGTATTTCCTTCATTTCTTTACCTCTTTCTTCACTGTTCTGAAAAGGAACAGAAATTACATTGGCAAGTTCTAAAAGTAGTTGTGGTGATTGATGGAAGAAAGAACAGATTTCTTCAATTGTTCCAAATGCAACTGACACCCCTACCACAGGCACTGATTTTGTCAACCACATGTTTAAGGCACAGGAAGAGAAGAGGGTGTAGATAGCTTGAGGATATTCTCTAAACATCTAGAAGCAACAACTTTCATTTTAGAAGAAAATCCACTGGACACAATATAAGCCTGGCCATGACAATACTCCATATTGAGTCCCCACTTCTCAGTTATTGTAGTGTGAAATTTCACAGCCAAAATTTCTGCATCAGTTTCATAAGTGAGGAAGCACACAAACTCTTCTCTTAGGTTATGAGATTCATCAACAAACCTCACTAAGACAGGTAAGTGCTCTTCCCCTGCTATGTCCACCACATCATCAGTGATGATGGAAAAGAAGTGTGAGTCTCTCACTGCTCTGAGGGTTTCCTCACGAATACAGCTCTCACAGATCTCTAGCATCTGTTTCTGCTGTTTTTGAACAGAACACTGTTCTGTTAATGGTGGTGGTCTCAAAATGCTTTCTCAGGACCTCTTCACCAGAATTTATGCGGGACTCTAACAATGCTTGAAAGATATTAAGTGTAAAAAGACCTTCTGGAATTTCACCAGTCTTATGCCTATCTAAAGGTATGTTTTTTCCCATAAGAATCAAAATTTCAAACAGAGACTTTAAGAATTCTTTGTTTTCTTTCTCTTCAAGGGTTAAAGGTAAAATGTTTTCATCCTGTTCATCACCTACCACTTCTGTACTGGGATTCTGAGCATTGCTATTGTTTGTTTCCTTATGTTTCTGTTCCTGTTCAGAAGTTTCATCAATTTTTTTTTCTATTTCAGTGACCTTATTTCATCTTCACTCAATTCTTTTGTTCGTTTTCTGTGTCTACTATTGCAGACTGGTCAAGTGACTGGTAAAATCAAATATTGTTGGTATTGCATTTTCCCGAAGAACAGTCCTATAGGGAATAGTTCCACAGATCACAGAGGTCTCAAAGTGTTTGCCACACAGTCGATAATGTTTATTCAGTTGATCTGGTGTTTTATCTTCTAAGTCTGCTCTCCTACAATTCTCCACCCATTTCTGTCATCTGGCTGGATCTAACGGAAACCTGAAGAAGGCCAGGTCCTACTTCTTGCTCTTCCGAATGCAGTTGGGGGCCGCGCAGAAGTCTGGCATCCTCTACCGCCCGCCGGCCAGCCAAGCCTTCCCCTTCCCTCCTCCTCAGGGCAGCATGCCCACCCATCGGAGCCTGGAAGGGGAGCCAGGCAGGCCGCTGCTCAGCTGGGCCAGCATATGGGGGAGGGGCAGGTGCACAATGGATTTAAAGTTTAATATAGTAATACTTGGTGAGAAAAAAAAAAGAAAAATAAGAAAACCTTGAATGAAAAATATGGGAAAGTTTAGAATTTGTGAAACAGATTCCAAGAGGCATCAAGGAAATGAAAGGTTCCTTTAAAAGCTGACAAAATAATTTGAATGAAAATGAACAGACTTCATATCTTGAAGACATCACTGTAGCTAGTTACCACAAAAGGACAGATTCCCTAAACGTTATGAGGAACCAGGAAATAATTCAGCAGCATCAAGCCCACAGAAAGATGAATAACCCAAGACAGAGTGGTGTCAATGACAAATAGTCACCACAAATGAGAAAAAGACTATTTACAGAAGTAATATGAGAAAATTTCCCAAGCACTGTAAAAGAATCTGACCTACAAACAAATAAGGTATATATAACTCTAATTAGCATTAATGAAATTAAATTTACATAAAGAAATAATAATTAAGATCCCAAAAATTCAGCACAATACTTGCATAATAAAACCTGTTAGAGTGCTGGAGAGATAGGTCTGTGATCTAAGCACCTGCCTGGCAAGCAGAAGGACTCACATTAGATCCTCCATGTAACATGGCATGCTGGCTCTCTAGCTGAGTTGGCTACTGAAAACAGACGTGTTGGTGCATGCCCGTAATTCCAACACTGGGGAGGTTGAAACAGGATGATCACTATGATTCTAAACTCTGTAGCAAGACTTTCCACCAAATAAATAACTAAATAACTAACAAAGATTAAAAGAAATTCTGTTTCAGAAAATAAATTTTTGGAATTTCATCAGTCTTATGCCCATCCAAAGATATGCTTTTTTTCCCATAAGAATCAAAATTTCAAATAGAGACTTTAAGTATTCTTTGTTTTCCTTCTCTTCAACCGTTAAAGGTAAAAATATTTTCATCCTGTTCATCACCTACCGCTTCTGCACTGGGATACAGCTATCAAGTAAAGAAGAGCTTTACAACTATCAAGAAGAGCTTAGCATTTTAAGGCCGGAAAGAAAACAACTTTGAACACAGATTGGTGCATTTGCAAAACTATCTTTCAAAAATGGAGAAGTAATATATTTCCATGACAAAGAACCACCAAAAAACATATGACCTCCAAATGAGGCCTATGAATGGTACTTTAAGATTCTAGAAAGAGATAAAATGAGTACAATTATAAGAGGAAAAACAGAAAGTAACCTTCAAACAGGGCAAGCACTTAAACAGAGGGAGAAAGTGAGAAAACAACAGCAGAAAATTAACATGACAAAGATAAAACAATACATGTTAGCCATAACCATTAATGTAAATTGCCTCAATTCCACTATTACAGTACATTACCAGAGTGGATCAAGAAACAAAATCCTACAATATTCTATATTAAAATATATGTATAGCTCTAAAAGAATTTCATAAGCTAAAAGTAAAAGAATGAAAAACAATATTACATGTTATGAGACTGCAGAAAAAGTCAATAGTAGGTATTTTGTTTTCAGATAAATGTGAACTTCAAACCAAGAATGATCAAATGAGATAAAGAAAGTCATTACATACTTATTAGAGAAAATTGCAAGAGGAAGAGATAAAAATCATAAACATGTATACACCAAATATGGAGCACCCAACTATATAAGAGAAATTTTAATTGACTTAAAAGATAAAATAGCCAAAAAACAATCATATCATAGTACCACATTTTCTCAAAGACATAGAAAAACTACAAAAAGTTAGGAAATGGAAGCATAACTGACCCAAACCTGTGAATAAATTTCAAGACATTTACAGAGTGCTCCACCCAACAACATCTGAATGCACATTTTTAGATTCCCATGGGATGATGTCTAAAACAGACCACATACTAGTCTATACATCATGGTTAAGTAAATGCAATAGTGAGTATCCCATGAATATTATCTTAGTATAGTGCAATGAAACTGGAACTTCACAACAAATGAAACTACAAAATTTCCATAAATACATAGAAATTTATAAAAAGAAAACTCTCCTAAGCAACCAATGCATCACACATGCAATTAAGAAGAAATTAAACAATATATACAATCTAATGAAAGTTCAAATACAACATACAAGAACTTAGGGAACAGAATAAAAGCAGTTCTCAGGCCAAAATTTATAGTGGCAAACTTTCACATTAGGAAGACAGAATGAGAACAAACAAACAAATAAATAAACACATCAAACATCTAGGAAACAAGATGTGGTATTTCTATATAATGGAATATTACTCTGCTATTAAGAATGATAAGCTTGAAGCATTTATATTGGTATTTCTTTTTTTTTTCTTTTGGCAGAACCAGGGATTGAACTCAGGCCCTTACGCTTGCCAGGGAAGCGCTTATTCCACTGAGCCATCTCCCCGGCCCCCTTGAAGCATTTATATTGAATTGGATGCCACTTGAACATAAACTCATAAGTGAAATAAAGTAGACACATGTGCTTTTTTTCAGCCAGTTGGGAAGATGGCGGATATTCAGACAGAGCGGGCCTATCAGAAGCAGCCGACTATCTTCCAAAACAAGAAGAGGTTACTTCTGGGATAAACTGGCAAAGAGAAGCTCCCTTGTACTACAAAAACATCGATCTGGGCTTCAAGACCCCCAAAGAGGCCATCAAGGGCACCTATATTGATAAGAAATGCCCCTTTACCAGCAACATCTCTATCCGGGGGCGGATCCTGTCTGGTGTGGTGACCAAGATGAAGATGCAGAGGACCACTGTCATCCGCCGAAACTATCTCCACTACATCCGCAAATATAATCACTTTGAGAAGCGCCACAGGAACATGTCGGTGCACCTGTCTCCCTGCTTCAGGGATGTCCAGATTGGTGACATCGTCACACTGGGAGAGTGCAAGCCCCTGAGCAAGACCATGTGCTTCAACATGCTTAAGGTCACCAAGGCCGCCAGCACCAAGAAGCAGTTCCAGAAGTTCTAACTTCACCTGACCCAAAGGGAATAAAGTTATTCTGACTCTAAATTAAACAAACAAACAAACAAACAAATAAATAAACTAGACACATGTGTAAATATTGTATAGTCTCCCTAGTATAAGAAGCAAAAAGAAGAAATACAAATGGAAACGTACAACAACAACTAAAAACAATTGAATCAGATAAGGCAAAGTGAATGGCATATGCTGCAGGATACTAATCCTTTTCTTCTGGATGGTTAACACCCTAAGCTCACAGATCAAAACTGGAGAAATAGAAGAGCCACAAGGCCAGCCAACATTTTTGCCCTAGCCTTCCAAGGTCAGCAAAGACTCAGGACATAGGAGAACCTGTACTGCAACATCATGAAACTCAGCTGAGCTCCACATTTTCTGAACAAGGAGATTATAGAGCCACAGAGGAAAGAGATGGAAATTCTATAGTGTGCCTGGGCAGAGTCACATGGAGAGAAAACGTTCTCTCAAGCTCTCACGGAGAGCAAACTGGTCAAGCATTGGCCGTGACTCATCCACATGGATGACACAGATAAAGGAACTACAGAGTGAGGTACAGGACTACAAGATAAACCCTGAGGGGACTTCACTGACCTCATAAGAAAGATAAAGTACATGTGTTGGTATATAGGTCTTGCTCTATCTAGGTCTTAACCATCCAGCAGAAAAGTATAAAAATGAAGTATACATCGCGGGGCCATAATAATAAGTTGAGCTGTAGATGGCTATAATTGACAACTTCTTCAGATAACTCACTATTGTTGTGGAATGCTGGACTGTGTTGGATTGTGTTGTTGAGTTCAGGCACCTAAATTAGTTGAATGACAATGGAATGCCCATCTTTGACAGATGTAGACAAAGGAGGGAGTATAGAAAGGAAGAATCATGATGTGTGTGTATGGACAGTACAGTTGGGATAGATAACGCCGTGTTTCTACATAATCGTATGAGAGGCAAGATTTGCACTAATGGTGGTTGGACAGGATATTATGTCAGCTTCTAATACTATGGACAACCACTAGGAAAATAACAAGGCAGAAATTATTAATTATTGAATCTTTGAGTAATTCATGTATAAAAAAGAAGATATGTAAACAGCTACAGTCTCTTAATTTACTGATAGACATCTGCTATAATAATGTCTGTAAGTACAATATCATGTATGCACATTCTATGATATGAAAACAGTTTGCAATGTATTAATTTATCGAATCCACACGGAAAAGGTGTCTTAAAACTGTCTCATTGATATTTGTACTTCAATAAAATAAAAATTAAAAAATTTCACAAATGCAAAAATCAAAACAACAACAATAATAAAAGAATAGAAAAGAATAAGCCAAGCCAAAAACATAAAGAAGGAATGAAATTATAAAGATCAGAGCAGAAATTAATGCTATGAAGACAAAGAAATCAATACAAAATTTAATGATACTAAAAGTGTGTTCTCTGAAAGATTTAGTAAAATTGATAAACCACTAGAAAAGAAGATCAAGAAAAATGAAATAAATAATACAAACTCATGCAATAGGGCATGAAAAGGTGAAATTATTACAGATCCTCTTGAAGCTCTGAAGATAATCAATGCCTACTTCAGAAAACTTTTCTCTCATAGGATGGAAAATGCACAATAAATTTAGATTCCTAGATATGTATTAATTAACAAAATTGCATCAAGAAAATATAAGAATTGTAAATAATCTAACATCACGTAGTAGAATTGAAAATATACTAAAAACTGTATGGACAATGAATAGGCCAGGTTCTGATAAATTCATTGCTGTGTTACTCCAGAAATGCAGAGAATATTTAATCCCAATATTCTTCAAACTCTTTAATGAAGTTGAAAGGAAGCAATTCTCCCTAACTCACTTCTGGACACAAGTATCATACTAATAAGAAATCCAGAGAGCCGGGTGTGGTGGCGCATGCCTGTAATCCCAGCACTAGGGAGGCTGAGGCAGGAGGATTGTTGGGAGTTCGAGACCAGCCTGAGCTACAAAGTGAGCTTAAGGCCAGCCTCAACTACACAGTGAGACCCTGTCTCAAAAAAGACAAAAAAAAAAAAAAAAAAAAAAAAAGAAATCCAGAGAAAGGAGTTCCAACCAGAATGGCTTATGGGAAGAGTTAGAAAGGGTTTGGAAATGTCATTGAAAAGAGAAGTGCTGTAACAGCTTTAGCAATTCTGCATGGGAAATTCTGGGCAGAGCTCAGGAGACAAAATAGCTGATAGGAAACCTGTCTGTAAAGATCAGGTTGGGGAGGTTTCTGTTGGTGAAAAAGACTTCACTGGTTGTTGGACTTTTGGTGATGCATCTTATGGCTTGGCAGAAGGTTTGTCTGAATTTTGCTCATGTACAGATACTTTGCCTGAGACTGAGATTTAGCATGTTAGACTGCTTAATCTTTTAAAGACATTTCAAAGCAGCCAAATAATGAGGCAATGCCATTGCTATTGTTATTTTTTTTTAGTCACATTTATGTTGAGAATCAAGAGCAAAGAGCCCAGAAAGATGTTTTAAAATGTGAGTTTGGCCAGAAAAGAAAATCCAATAAAGCTTTGGAATGCAAAGAGAGCTGAGAGGATTTCCATTATGAAGAAGGAATTAGAGAATGGAAAGGATGGTCTGAGGGTATCCCTGGAGGTTGCCAGTCTCTAATCTTTGCTGCCTCAGAATTGCAAATTTGAAGGACTTTGCTTTGAGGGGTATGCTGCAGAGCCCCATGATCCAGAATGATGGTAGATGCCACCCTCGGTTCCAGAATGGCACCTGTGTGGACAATTTATTCCTTCAAAACAGGTTCAGAATTCTGAGAGATCCAGGCACTTGACCTTTATAGCCAAGAGGTTAGAAGGTGTGGCTACTGCTCCAGTTCACAGCAGAACTTGGCATCACTCATGTGATGTTGGTTTGAGGCACATTCAGAATGCAGGAGTTGTGAGGTTAAGAAAGCTTTCATTTATATTTCAGAAGAAGGCCTAAGAGGCCAGGCATTGTGCCCCTGAGAGGGCAGTGTGTAAACCTGTGAGTGAGAAGCTTATTCAATGGAAACCTCAGAAGTTTGGAACTTTCAGGAACTTGGATCATCTAAGGAAAACTGCAAGGAGGGAGCAAATTTGGCCTAAGAGAGAAACAATGGGAGCTACAACAACTCGAAGTGGTACAGGGTCAGAGCCACATGGAGGTCACAATTTGCCACAGATTGCTTCCCAT
Source organism: Ctenomys sociabilis (assembly GCA_004027165.1). NCBI lineage: Eukaryota > Metazoa > Chordata > Mammalia > Rodentia > Ctenomyidae > Ctenomys > Ctenomys sociabilis. Next base: position 12,684 of record PVKA01035418.1, read on the forward strand.
GTTCTATATGGAATTATAGGACTTACTGTTGGCCCTTCTGGATTTTGTAGGTGCTTTTGTCCCAGCTTGATATCCTGCTGTTGTACCTTTTGGAATGGAAATGTTTATCTTGTGCTTTTGAATGTTGTAATTATTTAACTTAACATTTGTAGAGGGGCCCACAGCTAAGTGTTTGCTTGGATCTTGGAGGAGACTTGGGACTTGGACTTTTCAGCAATTCTTAAATTGTTGGGAGTTTGGAAACTCTTTTGAGTAAAGGGATGGGCATAAGTCTTGGGGGATCAAGGGGTAGAATGTTATACTTTGTGTATAGGTGTCTCCTCAAAACCTCATGAAGTCATGGTGCAGCGTGGCTTTTGGAGTTTGTTATTGATTCCTGATTTAGTGCTGAGATTGTAGGTGTGAGTGCTACACCCTAGCCCTGGGGTGCATAATTTTTATTAGAATGTAAGGAGGGGAGAAAGTCTAGCTATCTGCTTGAGCTGATGCCCCATTCCTTTGCTCTCTTGCTCTTTGCTGTCACCTTGAATGGTAGGTAAATTTCTTGGAAAAACACTGCATGAGAAATACAGCACAGAATCAAAAACTGAGATCTCATATAATTGAGATGTCTTTGCACTGCAAAAGATATAACCATAGAGTAAAAAGAAAACCTGAATATTGGCAAAAATTGTTAACCAATAGTCATTCAGACAAATATTCTAGGATATATGAAGAACAAAAATAATCAGGTTCTCCAAATTCAAAGATCTGAATCATAAATGGGTGTCTGAGATGAATACACACTTCTCAGAGGAAGAACTACAAAGAGCAAATATACTCATGAAAAAAATGTTCAGTAGCACTTATCATTGGAGAAATACAAACCAAAACAAACCTGATATTCCATCTTTCCCCAGGAAGAATGACTATCATAAAGAAAACAACTAAGAACAAATTGTGGAGAAGGTGTAGGGAAAAAGAAACTTCTGCAATGTTAGTGGGAGTGTAGAGTGGAACAATCTCTATGGAAATTAGTGTGGAGACTTCTCAAAACCCTAGGATTGGAGGGTCCATTCAACCAAGCTATTCTAATTTTGAGTATTTTTCCAGAAGAAGTGAAAGAAATCGTATTGATATATGTGCACCATGTGTATAGCAGCACCATTTGTCATAGCTGAAACTTGACTTTTTTGTGGCTAGTTCAGCCCGACTTAGGGGTAGGACTGACACAGCATGTAGTGCCAAGATCACACCATGGTCCCTGTAGTTGCTGAAGCTTGCATATGAAGGCACTTTAGACCTCTGAGCTATCTTGCCAACACATAGTTGAAACTTTGAAACAACCCAAATGCCATCACCTGAGAAATGGATAAAAATAATCTGTTATATTTATGCAATGGAGTATTTCTCATCTAAAAAGAAAGATAAACCACAGGGTTTACAAGTAAATGGATGTAGCTGAATATAAACTCATAAGTGAAATAAATCAGACCAACATTATAAATATCATGTCTTTCCAGTGTGAGAAAATGAAATCTGAAAGGTAAAATAGATATATTAGAATGCAAATAAACTACTCAAAAGAAAAGAACAATTAGATGAAGGAATAGAGTAAAAAAGGCAGGGAAATATTATGTTGGTATATACAGAGGATAGCTAAGACAATTATACTACTAATTTCTATTGGTTTGTTGAACTCAGTAAATATTTAAAATTTTTATTTTCAGGCTGGGGAGATGGCCTAGTAGAATAAGCACTTGCCTGGCAAGCTCAAGCACCTGAGTTCAATTTCAGGTTCCATGCTTTCCACATTGAAGGGATCTGTTTGAAATGTGGGTTCAGACCCTGGCAACATAATAAAACATGATAATAAGTCTACTGATGAAGAAACCTCCTTGTCTTGATGGATTCACAGCTGAATTATACAAGAAATTTATAGAAGACATAATCCCTACACTCCTCAAACTCTTCAATGAAATTGAAAAGGAAGCAGTCTTCCCAAAATCATTTCTGGAGGGAAGTAAAATATTGATTCGAAAATGAGGGAAAGACACAACTGAAAAAGAGTACTATAGGCAAATCTCCCTCATGAACATAGACCAAAAATCCTCAATAAAATCCTAGCAAACAGAATACAGCAAATCATCAAGATAATCATACACTATGACCAAGTAGGATTCATCCCAGGGATGCAAGGATGGTTCAATAATCAAAAATCTATAAATGTAACATACTATATTAATAGAGTGAAATCTAAAAACCAAATGAGCACCTCAATTGATGCAGGAAAAGCTTTTTATGAAGTCTAAAACTCATTGATGTTCAAAGTTCTGCAAAAAATTGGAATAGAAGGCCTCTGCTTCAATTTGATTAAAGCCATCTATGACAACTTAACAGCTAATATAATTCTAAACGGGGAAAAAGTGAAATCTTTTACTTCCAGATCTGGTACAAGACAAGGATGTCCTTTATCACCCCTCCTATTCAATATTTTTTGGATTCAATAGCCACAGTCTCTAGAAAAGAGGGAGAATTAAAAGGAATAAGAATAGGTAAAGAAGATGTTTAACTATCACTATTTGCAGATGACATGGTACTTTACTTGGAAGACCCAAAAAACTCCACCAAGAAGCTACTAGAATTGATACAGAAATTGAGTAGCATAGCAGGATACAAAGTCATTTCTCAAAAGTCAATAGCATTCCTCTACACAGATAAGAAACACACTGAGAGGGAAGCTATAGAAACATGACCTTTTACAATAGTACCACCGAAACTGAAATCTTAGAATTCACTTAACAAAGAAAGTCAAAGATCTATTCATGGAAAAGTACAGTACCCTAAGAAAAGTGATTGTAGAGGATTTCAGGAAATGGTAAGATATTCCCTGCTCCTGTATAGGAAGGAACAACATTGTGAAGATGGCCATACTCCTAAAATTATTGAACAGATTTAATGCAGTCCCTATCAAACTGCTACCAACATACCTCCCAGACCCAGACAAACAGTTCCTAAAATTTACTTGTGACCAGAAATGACCTAGAATAGCAAAGAGAATCCTGGCTAAGGAAAACAAGGCAGGAGGCATTACCATTCCTGACCTGAAATTATACTTCAAAGCCACTATGATATAATCAACATGGTATTGCCAATGAAATCGACCTGAGGATCAATGGAATAGATTAGAAGACACAGAGGCATCTATAAACACAGTCACCTGATCTTCCACAAAGGCGCTAAACAAGCTCACTGGAAGAAAGATAGCCTCTTTAATAAATGGTGCCACACAAACTGGCTTTCTACATGCCGAAAACTAAAACTTGACCCAGCTCTATCACCATGCACTAAGCTAAAGTCAAAATAGATTAAAGATCTAAACATTAAAACAGAAACACTCAATATCCTGGAAGAGAAAGTAGAAGGAATTCTTGAAGACATAGAGGTAGGCAAAGAGTTCAAGAACAGACATGTATTCGCACAGGAAACACTTGAAAGAATTAACAACTGGGACCAACTCTTATTGAGAAGATTTTGCACATCAAATGAAATTATCAACAAAGTGAAAAGAGAACCCAAAACTTTCGAAAAATTCTTAACTAATAAGCACTCAGACAAAGGTCTGCTCTCTAGAATTTATAGAGAGCTAAAATACATTAGGGCCCTCAAATTTAAAGACACAATCCAGAAATGGACATCTGAGATGTATACACACTTCTCACAGGACAAAATTGAAGAAGTGAATAAATATATGAAAAAATGTTCTACATGGTTAGCCATCCATGAAATACAAGTTAAAACTGAGATACCATCTCACTCCAGAAAGAATGGCTATCATAAAGAAATCAACTAACAACAAATGTTGGAGAGGTTATGGGGAAAAGGGAACACTTTTCCACTGCTGATGGGAATGTAGATTGGTGCAGACATTGTTGAAATCATTGTGGCAACCCTTCACAAATCTAGGACTGCAAATGCCACTCAAGCCAGCTATCTGCATACTGAGAATTTTCTGCGAGGGACTGAAAATAACATATCATAGTTATATATGTGCAGCAAAGCTTATAGAAGCACAATCTGTCATAGTCACATCTTGGAAACAACCAAAATGCCTGCTGCATGAGGAATGGTTGAAAGAGATGTGGTATTTTTAGTCAATGGAGTATTACTCAGCTATAAAGAATGATAAACCTGGAGCATTTATATGTAAGAGGATGCCACTCAAACATATACTCATAAGTGAGATAAACCAGACCCACATGTGCAAATATCATATAGTCTCCCTAGTATAAGAAATCAAAAGAAAAATACAAATAGAAAGGTGCAACAACAACTAAAATGAATTGAGACAGATAGTTATGGTAGACTCTACTGCATATGTTGCAGGGTGATAATCAGCTTCTCTTCTGGATTGTTAACAAGGAAGGGTCAGCAGCATTTTGTCCCTAGCCTTTCATAATCAGTAAAGCATCAAGACATAGGAGAACCTGTACTGTTATGTCATGGAACTCCGTTGTTCCCTAAATTTTCTGATCAAAGATATTGTGGAGCCACAGAGGAATGTGATCAATGATCTGTAGTGTGCCTTTGGAGAATCACATAGAGAAAAAATTTTCTCTCAAGCTTTCAGAGAGAGCAAATTGGTCAAGGAATGGCTGTGAGTTATCCACATGGCTGACACAGAAAAAGGATCTACAACGTGAGGTACAGGGTTACAGTATAAACCCTGAGGGGCTGACCTCATCAAATACAAAAGTTATATTTCTTGTTATATAGGTCTTGCTGTATCTCGGTCTTAATTATCCAGCAGAAAAGTAAAAAATGAGATATATAAAATCAAGCCATAAGAATATGCTGAGTTGTAACTAGGCTCTAGTTAACAACTTCTTGGGATAACCCACCACTATTATGAACTGTTGGACTGTGCAGGATTGTTTCGCTGAATTCAAGCACCTATAATAATTGAATGTGAATTGAATACCCATCTCTGCTGGACTAAACAAAAAAAAGGGGATACAGAGGAAGGATCATTCTGTATTTGTATATACAGTACTGTTAATATAATATGCAGTCCTTTCACGTAATTCTATGAGAAGACAGATTTGCCCTAATCATGTTTGGACAGGATATCCTGTCTGCTTCTTGTACTATGGATAACCCGCAGGAAGTTAACAATGTAAAACGTGTTAATTATTGAAACTCTATTATAATTCAGATTTTAAAAAAGATAGGTATACGGCTACATTCTCTTAATTCAATGAATAGAGACATCTGCTCTAATAGTGTTTTTAAATAGAATATCATGTCTGCATCTTGTACAACAAATACGCACTAAGAAAATGCTATGCAATGTATTAATTATTGAATCTTGTCTACTAATTTTACTTGAATCTGTTTCATTGCTATTTGTTCTTCAATAAAATTATGGAAAAGATAAAAATAAATGTCTAGTAGAAAGGGCTAAACATTTCTGTATATAAGCAAGAATAATTGAGTGAAGTGGACATAAAGTATTTAAAGAAATCAAAAAGAAATAAAAATTTTACTATTGAAATGTTTCCCAACAAACAAAAGCACAAGACCTGAAAGATCCATTAGTATGTTTTGGTAGTACTTTCTAATACTTTCTATTTCATTGAATTAATTGAAAGTAGCTATATATCTATCTTAACTATTTTTTTTTTTTGTCTTTTTGAGACAGGGTGTCACTATGCCGTTCAGGCTGGCCTTAAGTTCACTTTGTGGCTCAGGCTGGTCTCGAACTCACAACAATCCTCCTGCCTCAGCCTCCCGAGTGCTGGGATTACAGGCACGCACCACCATGCCCGGCTTTAACTATTTTTTATATGCAGGTACAAAACGGTCCTTCATGTATATCAATATTATTGTTTTAGTTTATTCAGAAATGGTATTCCATTGGCATTTAAATATTGTAGATGCATGAATGCTGATACCTGTGAACTAAACAACTGCACTAAATGTGCAATAATATTGCACATGATAGGGACATGCTCTATCAGTCTCGTCTCTTAATTACGTACTGTTTGTGATGTCATATCAGTTACTGTTACACTATCTCTCAAGTACATGTTGTTTAAAATAAAGGGGAATAAATGAAAACAAGAGACAAGAAAAAAGTGTCATAAGACTGTCCTGTTAATTTCTTTAGGATAGAATCACAACCACATTTTCAGCACGAGGTGAAAGAATCATGAAAATGCCAGGATCCAGAAAAATGAGGCAGTGCTGGTAATCCACAAGGAGGCGCTCTTCATTTAACAATCTTAACTAAGCTCCACAGAGGCTTTGGGGCCAGCAGAGAAAGAAAAGACTTCACTGCTGAGGGCACTGAACAATTGGAGAAAGATTTTTTTTTGGCTAGCTCAGGCTGCGTTGAGGGCGGGTCTGGTGTGGCTTGTGGAGCTGGGGATGAACCGTGGTCTACTGCACCTGACTGAGTTTGCCCAAGGAGGCACTTTTAGCTGGAGAGATGGCAGAGAAAGAAAAGGCTTCACTGCTGAGGGCACTGAACAATTGGAGAAAGATTTTTTTTTTGGCTAGCTCAGGCTGCGTTGAGGGCGGGTCTGGTGTGGCTTGTGGAGCTGGGTATGAACCGTGGTCTACTGCACCTGACTGAGTTTGCCCAAGGAGGCACTTTTACCAAGGAGGCACTTTAAACACTGAGCTAACCCAGAAGCCCTGAGATTCTTACTTCTGATTAGTGACAAAATCAACTCAATGAATTAAAGAAAAATAGAAGATGCAACAATGAAACTAATAGAATACATCACAAGGGAGCTCTTTAGGGCATTGCTTTTGGACAGTACAAGCACAGTGCCTCAGTTATTTATCTTGTTATGGAAACAAAGTAATAACATCCAAATTTAAAGGAAGAAAGGTTTATCTAGCTCACAGTTGGTAGTGGTTTCAGTGTGGAATTCATTGGCTTCAAGGCAGGGTCACTTGGCAGAGAATATTTCATGGTGAGCAGAATGTATCAAACCAACAAGGGGTCTTAAGAGCGTCTTCCTGCCTCTTAAATTGTACCAAAGTTTCTGGGATTAGAGTGATGCCAGACAAATCAGTGGACTGATTTAGTAATTATGCAGCTTTGCTCCCAACATCATGCACTATAGATCCAAATAATTCTGAAAAAGCCACACCTATCACTTCATGAAGCTTTTGGGGGACATCCAGACCCATATTATAATACAAAGTATACCAAATCAACCTTAGACAAAATTAGAGTCAGTTAACCAAAAAAGTCTGTCTGACAAATAAACAAGATAATGAAGATATTACCTAAATAATCGAAGTCTTGTAATCTGTAGTCTGAAATAGTCAATATTGAGTTAAACATGAACAACAGCTCTAAATAGATATTTCTCAAAGTAAGACAAATGGAAAAATGCTCAATATCTCTAAAAATTATTGGCATGTGAACAAAACCCTCAGCATGTTGTCACATCACCACAGGAGGGACTATTATAAAATGATTAAGATAATTCTGACAAGGATGTAGAAAAACAAATATACACTGTATGTGTTGATATAAAGCCATTAGGGAAAACAGGATAGAGGTTTCTTGACAAATAAAATATTGATTTTATAATATAATCTAATAATCCTTCCATTGTGTACTTTTTAAGGAAATAAAATTAATATGCTGAAGATATACCTACACACATTTGTATTCATTGAAGTACTAGTCATTTTTGTGTTTTTGAGATAGGGATTTGCTATGCATTTTAGGCTGAAGTTGAACTCGCTTTTTGTCCCAAGCTGGCTTGAAACTTGTGATACTCCTACTTCAACCTCCGAAGTGTTGGGATTGCAAGCATACAGCACCAAAGCCAGCAAAGTTCAATTCTACTAGAATAGTAGAACAACTATTCATAAAATTTCATATGTTCACTCATAAAATTTGTAGTTTTGTCATTTGCAACAATGAAGATGGAACCAGTATTTTGCTAAATGAAATTAGCCAAGCATATGACAACAAGACACATATAATTTATACATTAAATATAAAAGTTTGGTCTCATAGAAATTGAGAGTAAAATAGTGATTACCAGATGCTCAAGAGAGTAGGAGGGAAGGAGAGATGGGGAATGGTTTATCTATGTGTGCTAAGCTGCATTTTGAAACAGGTGAGAATTTGTGATGTGCTATTATACTATAGGATGATTATAGTGATTCTGTACTGTATATCTCAAAAAGTTACAAGGATTTTTAACAACTTGCCATGAAGTAGTGATAAATGTTTGAAGAGATAGGTTTAACCTGATAATATAATGTATACATGTGTCAAATAATCTGTATATGGTACATCACTATACACATTTTTATACTTCATGTGTTAGTTAAGATTTAATTTATTTAAACACATACATATACACACATATATGTGTGTTATTTAACATCAAGTAAAGCCTCTATTTTCTTTTAGCATTTTCATTTTACAAATACACTACCTTCATGCAAGGACTATAAATTTGTAAAATACAAAATCCTGTTAACTGTGATATAGCTTTCTTTAAAACAATGTTCTATTACACTTAATATGTCCATACTGGAGACCAAGAATACATGGCAATAATGGACATTTTTATGTATTTGGTTGTTGCAGAGTCTCACAATGCAAATTAAACTTGTGGTGCTCCTCCTGCTTTCAGCCTCCCCAGCGCTGGTATTACAGGCATGCATCACCATGCCCAAACTCTGCTTGGCTCAGCCTGCCCTGGATGAGGGGCTGGCAGGGCATGTGGTGCTGGGGATCAATGCACTTGCCTAAGCAGGCACTTTGATCCACTCTGGCCCCTAGGATTTTTTAAATGGATTTCTCTAGTTCTTTGGCAAAGTTGAAAGACTTGTAGAAGTACTTCTACTTTTTATGTCCTCTTCCAATATTAATAGATTCTTAAATTTGTGAATTTATTTATTTATTTTCCAAAAACTACATTTATTACTTTCTATCGGACACATCATATACAAAAGAAGTAGAACAGGGGCAGATAAGGATTTGAGGAAACCAAACACACATGCTTGGAATGTTATCATTATTTCTAACTACTACAGAAATACAAATTTTATACAGGTTATTTATTGATGATGACATTTTGATGCTTGCCAAAGGGAAAATAAGTTATTCGTATACACCAATAAAAATTTTTCAGAAATTGTGCTTAACATAGCCTTCCTGCAAGGGATCAGTAGGAGTCCTACATAGCATCATTCTTATGACACATACATTTTCTATCAAAGACTGAACAGAATATTTTCACTGCATTGCCAAGAAATCCATGGTTGACAACTACATATGCAGCTCCTGTAAGAAACATCATGGCACTTGCACTAAGCCCATTTCTCCATAAAGTTTGCCACATTTGCTCATTACCTAGTTCTCTTCAGCACTTCTTATACGTCTTTTGTCTGATCATCTTAAAGTTTCCTGATTTCATTTTTTAAGCAATTTATTGTTTCACGACTTGCTTTTAATCTCTCCTTAAGCTCTGCAATTTCAAAGCTTGTTTTTTGTTTTTTTTTTTTTTCTTGGCAGCTTCTAATTTCTCTCTGGTTTTCACTTTAAGTTCTACAAATTTTGTTTCGTGCTTATGGGCCCCTAAAGTTAGCTGACGAGACGTTGGTAATAACTGTTGCATCCTGGCTGTTGGATCTTGAAATATCATTTCATCGTAGAACTCTGAAACAGCTGTTTTTTTTCCCCCAACATCACATTGGTGTCTGATTGGAACAGCTTTAACAAATGATATAGGGTTACCACATTTCTGTAAGGCTTTAGATACACCGTCCACTGATGGGTGTGCCAGGCTTCTTCTCTTTTCTTCCCAAAATAGCGAGCAATGTTACCATAAACTATTGCTTTAACATTAGTACTCACCTTCACTCTCCCGCCGGAGTCAGGCCCAAATTCGGCCAATCTCTTGAACATATTGTTCCA
>PVKA01035419.1:0-22637 GCA_004027165.1 Ctenomys sociabilis
TCTCAAAGTGATAGTTTGGCAGGACTATATAAAATATATTAGATGAAGCCTTATTTAAAAGATCATTGAAAATTTCTATGAAACAGTACCAACCTTATGTTGGGTTTTACACATATTTTTTTTATACACATGTGTGTATAAAGGACAGGGAAGCAGTAATATAAAATCAACAGAAAATAGAAATATACTTTTTAAAGTTTCTAATACTAGAAGATACCATACCATGTCTTTTAGATAAATTGTAATTCAGAGATATAGTATAAATCTTAAAACAAAAATTAAGATTAAGCATTATTCAGAAAATTAAATACTAATTAATTTAAAATTAAATGTTTCAAAATAATTGAACTAAGAAAAAGTTTTCATGATAGTAAAGAAATGCTAAGAATAAAACATAAGATAAATACTAGAATGACAAATAAATGACCATCACTTCTGACAGTATGGGGATAGGACATTGCACAAAGTGTGTTGTGGACATGGATAATGACCGTGACACTGGTGGCCAGGTGTCACTTGTGGGGCTGATGTGGTTTCAGATACACAGCAGCAGTGAGGTAAAGTTTGAAGTTCTGTGCAAATATATTTACTTTTTTTTTTTTTAACTGTAGCATGTTTTTAGTGTAAGAAATTAGGACATAGTTTTTATTTTTAACAAAGGCCTTAGTTACCTCTCCTTATAAATGTGATTAGAAAGTAAGCTCAAAGTACTCTGCCTACACAATTTTAAAATTTTCAGTTGAATGTATAAAAACATTGTTTCTGGTGTCATTTAGGTATTAGTTCAATTCAAACCCTATTCTTTAACCTGGAGACAATTTATTTAATGTTCTGTATCCTCTTTCCTGCAGCTCAAAGATGGTTATAGGATACTTAACTTGCAGATTTTTTTTGAGAGAGAGAACTGAGATGAGGGAAAGGAGAAAAGAAAGAAAGGAAGGAAGAAAGAGAAGAAAGAAAGAAAGAAAGAAAGAAAGAAAGAAAGAAAGAAAGAAAGAAAGAAGGAAGGAAAGAAAGAAGGAAAGAAGGAAAGGTATATGTACAGAATAGCTTGGAAATTGTACTGCTGATTTCTACTGGTCTATTGAAAGAAATAGATAATGCCTAAAGCTTTTTCTTCTTCTTAATTTATTAACCACTTTTGCATTCTTATATCTGGTAATCTGAAAAAGTAATTTGATGACAACAGATGTAATGTAACAACACGGTTGAGTTCATTTCATTTTGTTTAGCAGAATTGTTTTAATAACTGCATTTTTTAGAAATGCATGTTAGCTATCAAAAAAATGTCTACCTCATACTGAGTACTTAATAAATATTTGTTTAGGTGTTTCTGAAATATTTATTTTTATTTGTCATCACATCATTAAAGCAGGTGCCACTAATACCCTACTTAGTTTTATTTAGTCCATGAAACTTTTAGGTGCAGAGGCAGCATTTAGTTTTTTAATGTTTTAAATGAAGAAAACAAGACAGTGACAACTTTGTTTACTTCTTTACTCAGCAAAGAGCATTTGCAAAGTGACCAGCGCCCTAGAACAGCAATGGTCTTGCCATCGCAGGCAGCCTAGGGTCAGGCCTGAGGACCAGGCTGGTCAGTACACCGCCTGGGCCTCAGCTGAGTCAGCTATGATGTGGGATGATGCTGACCTGAGCCTCGTGGAGCACTCTGGGCGGTGATGGGCTGGGGAGGGTCCTGAGGCTGCCTGAGAGCCGACACTCGGGCTGGTCCCTCCCCAGGTCAGAGATGGCTCCCTGGGTGGCCAGCTGGGAAATTAGAAGTTGTTGCTTGATCTCTAGGTGGCCTAGCACAGAACCCAGTGCGCATGGTGACACTCCTACAGCGGAGTGGGTTGACAAGAAGGGAGGAGGCCAGAAAAATGGGCCACAACCTCATTAATGACAAATGCAGTGGAGGGAGCAGGGAACCAGCTTTTCTGGTCAAGATGACTGGGAGGATCGTGCTATAAACAGGAAGAGTGAATGAAGGAGAAGAATAAGAACATTAAGGGTCCCTGGATTCCCCCTGGGGGAGCTTCCTGTGCTCAGGAGGAGGAGGAAGCTGCCTGAAAAGTGAGGGATCATGGGAGAAGCTATGCAACTGGTGCACCTTAAAATAGCATCGTGTTATTGACAAATCCATCAGATAACATGTTCTTATAAGGACAGCGTTTTAAAGAGTTTAAACTTTAACTCTAAAGAGAGTTAAAGAGAATTTTAAAGATTTCAGTCCTTTCATTGATTTTTAAAATAGCACTTTTGTTTATATAACCAGCAATTTATGAAGCTATAATTTATAGCAATGAAACCTAGAAAGATTCACACAGTCAGCTCAAGAATTCTTAAAATACAGCCTAATCTCTAAACCACAGACAGATTTTATTCTACCTCACTCACAGATTTTCTATTTTAGGTATGGAAAGTAAAGAATCCTTCTGAGCTCATTTCTTTTAAAATAAGAGGTCTAAGAAGTTCTACTTTGTAGAAACATGTAGCTTACAACATTAGTTAAATGGCATTGATATAAAATATGAGAGGCACCTAATTGCCAAAAACACAGACGCTTTTCCCAGATTTCTATTTTTTAGTCTAGTATTGTAAGTAATTAACTTGAGGTAGACTCTAGTCCATAGACATCTTTGATATTCCAGCTTTCATTTGCTTTATGTTTTGTCTATTTCCCCTTTTATTTACCATTTTAGAAGAAAGCAACTACAGAGCAGGCTCTTGACAATCTGAGCCCAAATGGAGTTCCATTACCCGGGCAGTTTTGTGAATGCGACACAAAAAGACACACGGCTAGGATTTCTGAGTAACTTGAAAGGTTCTGTAAGCACCAGAGTCTCTTGGTGTATCTACAGTTGTGTACAGGGAAGGACAAATAAACGACATAGATTCTTTTCTCTGTGTCATAGAAATTCCCAGTTTAATTGATAGCTTATTCAGAAACTAAGACGTACAGGTGTAAGGAAAAGAAACCAGAGAAAATGAGTGTTGTACTCAGGCTTCCCTACATTTATGAGAGGATGTTTTGTAGGTTCTCCTGATACACAGAATGCTGTCGTCTCCACTACTCGATCGGATCACAGTGCAGCTGCTGTTTCCCCTGCATCACCTGTCTCCCCTCCTTGGTGCATTATTGCAAAAGTACCCTCAAGTGCTAGAGTATCTCTCGTCATTAAAACAAAAAAGCAAACTATTTTGCCTCAAATTTAGAAAATACACAGAGTAGCTCATACTGAACTGTCTCTAACTTTTTCTCTTTGGATCAGCTCTGGAACCCACAACAATTAGGTGTTTCTTCTCCTGCTTATTGAGCCATAGATATTTTGAATCTGAGCATGGCTTCATGGTTGAATGGTGTGCATCACTGCAAATAGCGGATGCTTTCTCTTCTGAAAACACTTCTTCTTTAACTTCTGCAAGCTCACACCCTCCTGCTCCTCTCTTACTTCATTCACTCCTTTCTGGTCTGTTCTGGGTTTCTTTCTTCACTCCCCAAACTCTACATGGAGACCAAGGATTGGTTGCAGGCTACTCTACCTCTCTCTCCATGTTCTGTCCTGAGGCCATGCAGTCTCCTGGCATTTAATGCCATCTGCAGTCCCCAGTTCCCAAATCCAGATCCCCATGTCCAAACTCTCCTCTGAATTCCACATCAAGACATCAGGCCATGGTCACCTCTGCTCACCAGGGTCTCACAGACCATGCAAGCCCTGCCCTCTCCAGCTGAACACTGAGGTCTATGAGCCTTGTGATAACTAGGCTACAATGATAACCAGAAATATCCATAATCCTCAAAGACCACCCTGGACTCAAGGTCTGTACATAACACAATAATGTGCTTTGTTTCTGAGAATTTATGTACTTCTTTTGCTTTTATTTCATTTACCTTTGAATTCTTTTTCTGTTATTCTGTGTCTTAAATTCATGCACAAATGCCATGTCTGATGGCTTGTAGTTCTTGACATTCTAAGTCTAACTGTAACAACTTAGTAATGAACTTTTTCTAAAGAAACATCCTGAGCCCAAAGCAAAATTAGGTTACTTAAGATTACACATATTTAAGTGTGAATGAGTAGAATTGCTCAAGTTGTACCATGTATTCATTTATAGGCTAGTTCTGTAATCAGTGTTATCTCCTTGAAAAAAAAATGTTCTGTGTTATGGTGATTTAGTTTGAGTAAACTTGTTACCGTGGTGTTTTCTGGAATTACTATCACCTTCAATTTCAATGTATAAATTACAGATATAGAAGTTGCCTAAGCTTCCTGCTGAAGGAGTATGACAGCTGGGAAACAGAAGAAGCTAATCAAATGTGATCTCCAGATCTAATTCTCATCATTAATACGAGAGCAACTTCCAGAATGGGCTCCTTCTGCTCCTGCCCTCAGTTAAGTTGAATTCGATGTAATATACTTCGAAATGAATATTGAATTTCAATAAAGAACATTCAGGGAATTTGAAACCCAGAGAGCAAGGACAGCATCCAAATTTATGATGGATCAAAGATGCTTGAAATACCAATTGATGCCAGATCAAATACCATTTAAATGGTTTGTCGACTACTGGGACACGTGTTCATAGAATGTCTTCTATTTGCAAAGTAATTTCAGTCATTTTTAATAGCCCTGTTGGAGGGAAGGTGACAATTTTAACTGTCAAGGACAGTTCAGTATGACAACCAATATTCAAGGGATCTTATGGAAAATTAAATTATTCTTGTGTGTTTTATTTGATCATGGAAATAACAGTAACAAAAAGAAGCTAAAGAAAAAATGAAGGAAAAATATTAAGTGGAAAAGCAAGGATTATCATTCTTTTTAAATATCTTTTTTTTTTTTAGGCAAGGCTCTACAGGGTGTTCAGGGTCTCACTACTAGATCAGACTCTTAGTGATCTGCCTGTTTACAGCTTTCCAAGAGCTAGGATTACAGGTGCGCACCACCACACCCAGTCTCAATCACTGTCTAAGTGCATCCTGAGGCGTAGAGCTGGCATGGCAGGCCCGGGGATTGAACCCCCATCCCCTGCACCTGCTTGCAGGTGCTTTAATCCGATGAACTATTTGGCCAGCCCAGGATTCTCATTCTTGATAATGAAATTCCACCTTATGATTTGCCTAATAGATTGGCCTCTATTTTCAAACATCTGAATGTGAAACCAGGTGTTTTTGGAAGCAGTTGCAGCCTGGTGGTGCCTCAGCTCATGAGCTTAATTTGTTTTATGTTTTGAGAAAGATGTTGCCGTTACGTGGGGAAGATGGCGATGGTTGTTTTTGTTATCTGATGTGGCCTCTGTAAGCAGAAGCAAATTTTTCTTGAACACCTTCACTTGAGAACTAAATTGTTTGTGAGCAAAAGCATTTGCAAATTGAGATATCACCATATATACCATAATTAATATTGTGTATAATGCAATAATTATAATTAGTAATATGTAATTTATGATTTATTTATTTAATAGGTACTTAAAACTTTTAGTTTGCATGTCCTGGGATGTTTTTAGATAGTTCTACCCATTGGTTTCCTATGGATTTTTTACATGGCAAATTCCTAAAATGCAATGAATGCTCAACATGAATCAGTCATTACTACTATTGGGCTGCTACTTTTCATGGTTTTTGAAAATGTGTGTTGATAGAAATGATTTCTAATGAAACAAGTAAAAAGAAACAAACACCAAAGGATCACTTGGGCAAATCCATCTGCCTGCTGTTGGCTCAGTGAGGATTTGTGATGGCATTCCTGGCCTCCTGCACTCTCTCTTCCAAGCTTGCGGCTGGTCCAGTGACATGTAATAGACTGTGCAGAGAATTAGTGGGTGTTGTGCCCTTTAAGTCACGCCAACCTGGAAGGATATTCAAATAAATTAAGGACCGGAAGGTGTTTAACACTTTCATTGAGTGGCTGATGTCACCCTTGGCAGATCAACCACTCTTCACTAAGACAAAGGTCCACTGGCATCCTCTTCTATCCCACTGGTAGCCCCCCAAAGAATGAAACCCACTATTCATGTCCCATCTCCAGCTCTGTCTCACCAGCTCTGGCTTGGCTGTGGGCCTGACTTTGACCAATGAGACATTCTCAAACATGCTGCAAGCAGGGGCTTGGCAGGTTCTATGCAAGTGGTGCACCTTGGGGGGGCCCCTCTTAGTACCCCGCCGTCATGGTGAAGGAAGTCCGGGGTTTGCTGGTGAGAGAGATGGGAGAGCAAGGCCGAATGCAGAGAGAACTCACGTACAGCCCGCCATGGGCTCCTAACGTGATCTCCCCTGAATGTGATCACGAGGACATTTCTTGCCAGCGTGGTGGCTGAAGCTGGCTAACTCACAGAATTGGGAGAAATATGTTTTTAAAATCAATGTTGTTTTAATCAATAGACCTTGAATTGTTGGATAAACAGCAACAAAACTAAAGTCACAATTATTTCAGGGAACTTGTAGCATTAATTTATTCACATGTTTTCAAATTGGTTTCAACTTTCTTTCTGAAAAGTACTATGCTCACATATTTTAGACAGATTGTCCTGCAAGGCTTGGAAAGTACACAGGAATTCCTTTATTTCACCCCTCAGTCCTATCTCTGGGTACAAGCTATTACCTTCTCTGATTTATTTATTATCTCAGTCATTTACTCTGATGCATATTTTACTCAACCTACCCATTTTTAGATCTTCTTGTTAATACCATCTGATAGCAAAAGAGTCTTAAGCATTCTTTTATAATTTACTTCACCATTTAAATTTTTATTAAATCAGTAGTTTGTGTATATGCTTTTTTCTTTTTTTAAAATAATTTTATTGAGAAACAAATAGCAATGAGACAGTTTCAAAACCGATTAGAAGGACAGTTACAATAATTAATACATTGCATATTGTTGTCTTCTTATTGGTTATTCATAGTGTATATGCTTTTTTTCAGAGAGGAGAGAAATAAATCATGAAAACAATAGTACAAACTTTTACAATGAGATCGCAGGAGAGCCACGATGGGCAGCACGAGGTGCGTCGTCATCTGCAGTGCAGCTGCTCAGATCACCTTCATGCACTTAGTCTTGTTTGTGTTCATGTTTTGAACACACAATAATTTTAAGTGCTCAGAAAAGTAATTCATTCTAGTTATATGAGAGTTCCCTTTTGGATTACTGTGTGCGAACATCTACGTGTGTATGTATGTGTCACTAGGAACCAAACTCAGGCTCTTGCACATGCCAGGTTACTGTTCTACCACTGAGATGCATCCCTAAGCCCTCTTTCTGTTGCTATTTTCTATTACCTTTTGCTAATTCTACCCTAATGTTTCACATGTCCTCTCTTCTTCACACTCCAGCTCATTTGTCTTTTAAGAGCCTCCATTTCCACCTTCTGACCTGACATCTGGATGACACTTGGGACTTCCCACAGCACGATCAAGACATTTCTTAGCTCTTTCCTGGTTATTCCTGTGCTAAAGTTTCTACCTGAAGCGTGTTTGTCCTCTCTTTAAAAAGAACTTTTGTTTCACTGGGAGAGTCTTCATGAAGTTTCCTAAGGAATGGAATTTGGGAAGCGAGAGCTTTGAGTTTCTGTATACTAGAAATTTCTTTAGTCTTCCATTATACTATGTTGATTACTTTGCTGATAATATGTTGGTAACAGTTCTGGGTTAAGAACATTGACCTTGCAGAACTCTGACGGCCTCATTCCATTATTCCTTTGCCTTCTCTCTTGCAAGATGGTTGTTCAGATTCATTTGATCACTTTCTTTGTGTTCGCCTTTCTGGACATTTAGATTGCTTTTCACTCCCTGTTGTCTTAAAATTTCATAATGATATACTATGGTGTGTACATATATGTGTATTATTTTTTATTGGTTAGCAAAACTTAAGGTAATTTTAACTTAGCATTTCAAATTATTTGGCTAGGGCTGGCCAAATAGTTCAGTGGATTAAAGTGCCTGTTTAGGCAGGCACATGGGTCAGGGGTTTGATCCCTGGCCTGCTGTGACAGTACCTAACACAGGGCATGCTGAGATGGCAATTGAGACTGGGCGTGGTAGCAGGTGCCTATAATCACAGCACTTGGAAGGCTATAAACAGGAGGATCATTATGAGTCCAATCCCTAAGCCCTCTTAGTCGAGTAGAGAGACCCTGAACACCCTGTACACCCTGTCCTAAATACAAAAAAAGAAAAAAAAAATCAAATTATTTGGCTGGTTTGCTTCCCAATTTCTCTCTTGCTTTTGGACTATTGGGACAGATTTGGTCTTCCTGAATTATATTCTCATTTTTTATGCGTGGGGAAGTGATCCCAATTTTACCTCATACTATTCTCATTCTTTTAAGATAATTTGCTCTAAAATGTTCAATTCCAAGGATCCTTGTTATTCCAAATTCTTAATTCTTTAGAATTTCTTTTGGGTTTATAATATGAGTTCTGCCTTTCCAATTTGAGCCTTCAGTGAGTGTATGACGTTCCTTGTGCTTCCGAACACCAAATTAGATTAGGACAAATGTTGGCTGCCTGATCGGTATGGAAGGCAGGCTCATGGACTGGCAGTTTTCACTGTGCACTGATTGGGCTGCGAGCTGTTTTTTCTCGGGGGTGGAGAATACAGTGTCAAATATTTGCAGCAATTTGCCTTCTTAGAGTAATCTTCCTGTGTCCAACACACAGCTTTCAGTTTTGGCTCTTGGTACCTGGGCACCTAAGTCAAGCCATCGTCTTTTTGTTAGTCTTGTCATGCTTAGCCTGGATGCAAGCGCTGCCCTATGTGACACCTGTTGCTGCCAGACCCTAGTGTCTTCACTGAGAGGTCTCTGCCAGACAACCACCAGATATTTGGGTACATTGAGGAAGAATAAAGTCATTAATAGGTTCTCTAGTAGGGATAGCAAGCTTGGATCAAATGACTCATTTTCTGACTTTCAACTATTGTCAACTTTGGAGTCTCAGCTTTACCCCTACTTGGAAATGCCCAGCTCTGGTGTGGTGCTTCCTGCTTGTCTGACTCTCTGAAGTCTGTGGCAGGTGACAGGTGGCATTTCTTATAGCAGGCTTTCACATTTCTACCTTTTTTGCTCTATCCATCAGGTATCCTACTCCAGCCACTCTGCTGATTGTGAAAATGCACTAACTTCCCAAAGTTTGTGCTACCTTCTTTTCCATATTGTGGGCTTATATATTTTTCCTCTTAGACTGTCAGCTGAGTGATGTTTGAGGAGGAAAGAGAGATTAAAGACATATGGTCACTACATCAAATCTACTGCAAGGCTTTTATTTTTCATAGAAGGAGAAACACCACTGGTGAGGGTAGACCTGTGACTGATTGAGCCATTTAATGGAATGCTGCCGTGGTGGACACAAACTCAGACCTGCACACTGGAGCAATGTGAAGTCTACCATCAAGGAGCTAGCAGCTGCTACGATTTCTTGAGTAGAAGGTGCTCTGGCTCACTGTGAATTTCTTCTAAAAGAGAGCTACAGTCTTCACCCTAAGCAGGAAGTGATAAGTGAGTTCCACAGTAAGGTTTCAGGGGCTATGGGACTATTGAAAGCTATGAAATGGAATTGAAAACACAGTGCTAAACAGCAAGGTGACTAAGTGAGTCACTGTGTTCAGTGAATGTGGGCCAATTCAAACAATCGGTTTTAGTAGAACTAGTAAGGGGAAACTTTTACAAATATTCAGGTTTGGGCCAGAGAGAAAGCTCAGCTGGATGAGCACTGACTGGCAAGCATAAGGTCCTGAGTTCGCTCTTCCATACAAAAAAAAATTAAAAAATTTATATTAATTTGTAATTTATATTACATTTATACTTAAGTCTTTCTTTCACAATAATGTTATCTCCCTGACTTCTTAGCCAGAGATCATCTCACCCTCTTTCTATAAACATATGCTATCTATTCCTATGGTTTCCAGGGTTTTTTTTGGGGGGGGGTGAATAACACATAATCATTAGATCCCTCTCCACCAATGGAAGTAGCAGCACAGGGGACCAAGATTTATTTTGGCATAGCAAAGATACTAGCCACATACTCTAAATCTCACAGAACAATAATTATGCTCACTTCTATGTGTTTAAAAAGAGCTCCTGGGCTGGGGTAGAGCTTTTTGTTGGAGTATTTGCTTAGCATATGTTAGGCCCTGAGTTGGATCAGTAACACTTTGAAAAAAGAAAGAAGTAATGGAGGATGGACAGAAGGAAAGAGAGACAAAACAAAGGAATAAAGGAAGAAAAGAAGAACAAAGAAAAGAGGAAATTACTTGACAAATATGCAAGCATCAGATCCTTGCCTAGAATATAAAGCAAACATTCATGAGTCCATGCCAATAGATATGACTGAGTAGAAATAAATGAGGGAGGACAGGCAAATCAAATAAGATTTCCTATAATTTCTGTAGCTGCCTCTCCTTCAAGAGGAAGAAGGCTGACTCCACATCTCTCAAGTTGGGCTGTGTACAGTGACTTTCTTTCAAAGAGGGAAAAGTCTGCAACTAAGAAGCCTGCAAACACCACTCACCACCCAGCGTGGTGTCAACAGTGACAGTAAGGTTGATCGTCGAGACTGTAAGGTTGTTTGGCACAGCTAAGAGACAGAAGAACAAAGAGATCTTTATTGCTTAGTGTGGGAGGACTGCTTAAATATAAGCAAGAAATCCTCAGACCTGAGACAGAGAGCTCTAGCTTTAATGGGTTTAGGCCAAGTGAAGCAGGAGGGAGGGATAGTGATGCTGGGGCTACTGAGGTGAGGTATCAGGAGCTGATAAGGGGAATGTTGGCTTGCATATGAGGAAGAGGAAACTCTTCTCAGGAGGAAGGGGAGGTTCCCTTTTGAAGGGGAGAAGAAAGCAGGCCACGGGCTATTGTCCTTGGGCACCTGCCATGAGCAGGCAGATTTTTTTGCATGGGCAGAAAACCCATCAGAGACCCTTGATGTGAAGCTGTGAGCACCACACTTCACCTCCACAGTTGGCTTCACCAAAGCCCATGACCAAGTCCATGCATATGCACAGCACACGTGCAACCCAGACACGTAGCCATCCCACAGACCAGCTAAGCAGCGCTGTTCCAAATTGTCAGTCATCAAACATCAAGCATGAGAAAGTGAAGCAGTTGAAGGAGGCGTAATAATTAAATGTAATGAGGCTCCCTGTGTGGGAAATGTGAATTAACTGTGGACTTTAGTTAATCACAAGGTACCAACATATGCTGATTAATTATAACAAGTGCATCACTCTCAGGTAAGATCACAAGCAGACAATCTGGATGTGCAGACAAGTGAACTCTCATGTTTTTATACATGTTCTACAAAAATAAATTTAGTCTAGAATAAAAGGTTCACATAAAAACTACCATGCAGTAGAAGGAAGGGACTCCTTGACATTCGGTGGGGGGGTAATTTATGAAAAAGAAGAAGCCGCAACTTTCAAGAATCAAGATCCTTTCATCAGTTTGGAGACACACTGGCCTCTGCTATCCAGAGTGGCTCTTGTGTGCCTTTGTTGTGTCACACCCAAAACTGCTCCCACCCTTGAGGAACTTACAAACAAAGGGGCTTTAGCTTCCACTTAGTGTTGCTAGTGTGTCTGTCTGGGCTAAAAAGGATCCCTCCAAGTATGGTGCCCTTCACTGAAGGAGCCTCAGCAAGATCCCTCTGCTTTTCTCCTGCTCTTCTTGGTCCAAAGCTCCTTTTATCCCAAAGATTGCCACAGCAACCAGAACTCCTGTCCCCCAAGGTGGGTCATGGTAGCCAGAGCTCCTCTCCTTAAAAGGCAGGCATCAGGCCTGGACAGACTACTCTCTGAGCCACTTCTACTGGAAGGAGATCAGAAGACTTGCATGCTAGAGTGCTCTGCCCATCTAGAGAAGACGGCTAGGAGAGGCCAAGAAGAATCTGACCAACAGCCCTCCTGAAGGTCCCTTCTGTCCGTCACCATAAAATCATAGCCCTCTCATCAATCACATTGTCCATATCCACCCACTTCTTGTTTCAGATTTCATATAAAAATACATCATTTTTCCCTGAGTCTCTTTTGGGTCTTGATTTCTAAAGACTCTCACATCACATAAACGTTGCTAAATGTCTGTTATGCTTTTCTCCTTTAATTCTTTTGCTTTTGTTACTTTTTCGTCTTATGGATCTTGGAGTGGATGAAGCAAAGATATTATTATCTCCCTTATGTTTCTCACTTTGTTTCCACATACTGGGTTCTGAAGAAATTAGTCATTTTCTATGTAATTTATTTGATTATTTTAATGCAATTAAACAGGAAAGAAATGAAATACACAGACTAAAGTTAGACATTTTAAATTATGTAAGAAATAATATTCAAAATGACTAGCGTGATAAAAATGATTAAATGATTCTAAAACACAAACACAAGGAGCGTGGAAATACATAAGGTAATGGCTCTGTTTAATGTGAAAACAAGAAGCAAGAAAGGAGGTCTTAGAGGAATATGAGGTTGGTATGTGATAATCACGTGTTACTGTTGTACGTTAGAAAGAGGCAGCATCTCAAAGGAATTAAATTTTTGAGAAGAAGTAGTTTTGGTTTCCTTGATATACTTACTTTCTTCATTATATTGTTTAAATTAACTGTGCTGATCATGTAATCTTCCCAAATTAGGAGATTTAGGTTTAAATTTGAAAAGAAAATAAATTTTATTATACAATACATTTAAGTTGAGGTTACTTGGAAACGAGCCTTTTATTTATGTCTAAGGTTTCAGTAGAACAACTGGCTTCTGCTTGTGCAGAAATAGCACAAAATGGCATTCAAGTGTAGTCCCTGTATTTGTATATTTTTGTTGATTTTTATTTAAAGTAGGGAAAATTTGGGAGGATGTAAGTGCATTTCTCCAGATAGTAATGCAGTGTAGATAAAGCTTACTAATCTTTTTCCAGTTTTCTTTAGATACAAATGAGAAAGTCAAAATCCATAAATCTCCGTAAGTATCAAGAAGGAGGATTGGAGAACACAAGATGCTGTGGAATAAAAGCGCTTGTCTGTTCCTTTGAGAGTAGTTTAAACATTAAAGTACTGCTTATAGTAAAGACAAATGGAAATCAACATGACCACATTAATATACACATTTCTGGCAATGGGGAAAACGGATCCACAAGAGGAAAAAAAGAGAGAAAAGAGAGTAAGTTTTTTAAAAGTATAAAGAACAAGACAAGATGAATTTTAAAAATGGAGGGAAAGGAAAAGAAAGGAGGAGGATTTGTTCTCAGAAGTGGAGGGGGCGGAGCACAGGCGAGGCGGGGAGGCAGGGCTCCTCTGGAGGTGCGGGATTGTAGTCTCCCCTCCCCTTGGAGCTCCAGGACATTCACACCTTTTATTTCTCCATCTGAAATGCTGATTACGACTCTCCGGCCGGCCGGGCGGAGGGCACTGCCTCTCAGAGAGGCCTGGAGACTGAACAAAGCCACTGCCCCAGTGCTCCAGGCCCCTCTTTCCGCTCAACCCCATGCTCAGGTACGTTTGGTTGTCGCGCGGGCTCCAGCGCCCCAAGGCTCCTCCACGGGACCCCAGAACCCGCAGTGCTCACACGGCAGGTCGCCTCCTCTCCACAGTGTCCTCTCAGCGAGGCCGGCCCAGGGCAGGCAGCATGGGAGCTTCCAAAGCGCTCCTAAAGACAGCAGCAAAGGGAGCGGGACTCCTAGGGATGGCCCGGGGGGGGGGGGGGGGGGGGGGGGGGGGGGGGGGGGGGGGGGGGGGGGGGGGGGGGGGGCAGGGCGCAGGCGCGCATGTGGGGAGTAGGAACAGGACTAGATGGGTGCACGGACCAATGGCGCTGGGGTCGGCCACTCCCTAGGACGCAGGAATTGTGGCACTGCAAAAGATTCAGAAACAGGCAGCAAATCTCCCTGCCTTTCCTCTAACTGTGTGGAAGGAGACTAGCCTGTGGTGGGAACCTATTGATGTGGGGGAAAGAAACTCCCAATCTGAAAGATACCTGGGACGAGTTCGTGTTCTCTAAAACTGAAAAGTGGATTTTAGGAACATGGGAGATTAAGAAGGGAACCCGACTGGGTTGCCAAGGTACTTGTCTTTTCTAGGGTATGAGGTGAGGAGAATCTCATGAGGTGAGGAGAATCTAGGTTGGGAAACATGGCACTTGGAAATAAATGAATGAATGAATGAATGAATGAATGAGCGAACGAATGGAGCTGACAGATATTTTTACCATAATTCATAAAAGATGATTTAGGATGAAACATCATTCTTGTCAAGTAACACAATGAATGTGTGTGTTGATGTGAATGTGGTTGTGCATATAGGATGATGCATAAAATCTGAGGGAAATTATATTTCCCTTTGAAATTTAAAATTTTTTTAAAATCAGTATATCATGAGATCAGAAAAACACGTGTGCTATCTTAAAAATCTCTTATTAGCTAGTGGACACATTTAGGAAAAGATTGGGAATGGATTCAGTAATAAATCAGAGAGCTCATGATTACTAGCCTTCTCTGATGCAGTTTCTAAATAGGATAGCTGGTTCATCTAAACAAGATAATGGTCTGTAATTGCTTTCAAACTGCATGGAACAACCCACAAATGTGTTTGTTGGCAACTGTTTCTAATGATGAATATAATACTATCTGGACAAAATACCAGGACCTAATAAGGGGGTCCTGGATACCGCATCCCAACTGAGGTATAAGGAGGGTTTAGGGTACCAAATTTTGACCCAATCCATAGATGCAGTATTGAGTGTGATGTAACATCTCAAGCTCCGCTTTGGCCAGCCAAAGCCATGTAGAAAAAGGCCTAAACTAGTTTGGCAAGTGATTCTCAAAGCATTCTACAGAAATCTTTTTTTTTTTTTCAATAAATCTTAAGTGGAGGGATCTTAATCGAATAGTCCATTCTCGTCAGGAAAGCTGGAACACTGTTTTTTTTTTTTTTTTGCCAGGACAAGTTCGTGTTCTCTAAAACTGAAAAGTGGATTTATTCATTTTTTATGCATTCATTTATTTATTAATTTATTCATAGCTCAGCTTAATATTATGGTCCCATGATGTATACTTCATTTTCATACTTTTCTGTTGGATGGTTAAGACCTAGATAGAGCAAGTCTTATATACCAACACATGTACATTATGTTTCTTTTATAGAGCAAGTCTTATATGCCAACACATGTACTTTATGTTTCTTATGTGGTCAGTGAAGTCCCCTCAGGCTTTATCTTGTTGTCCTGTACATTATTCTGTAGATCCTTTGTCTGTGTCATCCATGTGGATGAGTCATGGCCAATGCTTGACCAGTTTGCTCTCTGTGAGAGCTTGAGAGAAAGTTTTCTCTCCATGTGACTCTCCCCAGGCACACTATAGAACTTCAATCTCTTTCCTCTGTGGCTCCATAATCTCCTTGTTCAGAAAATTTGGAGTTCAAGTGAGTTTTATGATGTTGCAGTACAGGTTCTCCTATGTCCTGAGTCTTCGCTGACCTTGAAAGGCTAGAGCCAAAATGTTGGCTGGCCTTGTGGTTCTTCTATTTCTCCAACTCTGATTTGTGAACTTTGGTTGTTAACCATCCAGAAGAAAAGCTAATTAGTATCCTGCAGCATATGCCATTCACTTTGCCTTATCTGACTCAATTGATTTTAGTTGTTGTACATTTCCTTTTGTATTTCTGCTTTTCGCTTGTTATACTAGGGAGACTATACGATAAGCTGAGCTGTAAATGGCTATGGTCGACAACTTCTTTGAATAGCTCACCATTTGTTGTGGAATGCTGGACCGTGTTGGATTATGTTGCTGAGTTCAAGCACCTAAATTAGTTGAATGACAATGGAGTGCCCATCTTTGACAGATGTAGACAAAGGAAGGGGTATAGAAAGGAAAAATCATGATGTGTGTGCATAGACAGTACAGTTGGGATAGATAACACTGCGCTTCTACATAATCCTATGAGAGGCAAGATTTGCACTAATGGTGGTTGGACAGGATATTATGTCAGCTTCTAGTACCATAGACAACCACTAGAAAAATAACAAGATAGAAAGTATTAATTATTGAATCTTTGAAGTAATTCAGGTATAAAAAATAAGATACGTAAACAGCTACACTCTATTTAATGATAAGAGACATAAGGTATAATAATGTCTGTAAGCATAATATCATGTATGCACCTTCTATGATACCAAAACATTATGAAAACAGTTTGCAATGTATTAATTTATCAAATCCATCTTGTGAAGGTATCTTAAAACTGTCTCATTGATATTTGTACTTCAATAAAACAAAAATTAAAAACAAATAATTTATTCATAGACTATCTCTATGCAGCCCATGCTGACCCTGAATTCTCAGACTTCCTGCCTCAGGTCCCTGGTGCTAGGCTTACAAGTATGGGCCAAGACGCCCAGCTTACACCATTCAATCTTGGTTTGAAGTTATTTTGAATCAAAACAAACCTTCAGTCTGGCTCTCTGGATGGACTGAGCAGACAAACATGCACCAGCATCACTCAGGTTGCAGTGCTGGAAATTGTGAATGTGGGGACAGTTCACTTCCCACTCCAGGAAGACAATAAGATTCTTAATTGGATGTTTAAACAATCACTTAGCTGTTAATTACAGCCTTTGGCATGGTAATGATGGATGACTAGGGTTACAAAATCTCAATTCCTTTTCAATACAATCCTTGAGGAAATGCCAGTGGGAAAAACTCCACATGGGCTAAGGTTTGGAGAGAGTCTGAATATCTGCAGAGGACCTGAGGCAGAGCTGAAGGCCCAGGCTGTGTATGGGACAACAGGTGTCCCTGATGACAGTGGGGCGACTTGGCCTTCACCTGCCAAAGGAGCCAGGCACATCTCTTCTCCCCACCTCTATCTGCCAGGATGCTGCTCTTGGATGCCGCCAGGGAATTTCACCTGTCTCAGTTACTTTTATATCATTTCTAGGATAAAAAACTTAACAACCAAAATGAAGGAAGAAAGGTTTATTTAGCCCACAGTGTGTGGAGGGTTCAGTCCTGCCCTAGGGTGGCGAGAGCCCACCTTCCAGTGAATCAGCACAAAAGGGCATATAAGGGGGTGGAGGAAGGCTTCGAGGAAGGTTTCTGCACATACCACTTCCTTGGAGGAGCTTGATCAATGCAGTAACACCACTATGAGGAGCCCAGATCTTCGCAGGAGCCCGGCCAATTCCTCAGAGGAGCTTTGGTCTTCGTAGTCAGTGTAGAAGGAAGAGACAGAGGCTTGACGGACACCGCAGCTGCTGCCCTTCCCTTTGCTCTTCACTGTTTTCTGCTGCCATAAACTGTTGCTCTCTGCCACATGCCACTCTGCCTGGGAGCCAGCTTAGTATAAACTAAAACCTCCACAAACTGTGAATTAAATAAATGTCTCTTTCCTTCATTTTGAGTGTCAGGTATTTGCTCAGCAATGAGTGAAAAATAACTGAGACAGTTTGGTTATAGAGATCAGGCACTCAAGCGACTAGCAAGCAGTCATAAGGTCTGGGAGGATCTGAAGAGCAGTTAGGGAAGTGGAGAACAGAAGCTTTTCCAGCACACAAAATGTGACATCTGGACCCCAGGATGTTGCTTAGTGGCACAACACCTACCTGGCAAGTGTAAGGCTCTGAGTTTCATTCTCTGTACAAAATAAAAAATATATATATTTTCATCCTCACTGAGTAAAAAGTTCCCACTACAGGATCCATAGAATGGCTGTGCCGTGGAGACTAGAGGACCTGAATGGGCAAAGCAAGCACCACCTTGGCAATGCTATGTAGCCAGGAGTGACATGTGCGCTCTCATCACGGTAGTACGAGTCTGATGGGTACTGGTTTCACAGACAATCATCCTCCCCTTTCCCTGACCACAGACGAGATTCATTTGTGGATTCTGAGCCCCATGTTAAGCATGGTGGGGTGCAGCACAAAAGGAATATGATGCCTGAACAATGTCTCCAAAAAGAACTGCACAGCTAGGAACATAGGCCTTAGAAAGTTGCTTGAGCAAGACATAAACTTCCTGGGTTGACATTTATTTACTCAACACTAAGTTTTCAAGCATCTTTATCATAGCAACTAGCAGCGTGTTAACTGTAATAACAAAGGTTCCTTGGGGAAATGGGCTAGTGACATAGTTAGATATTAGATGAATAAAAAAAAAAAATCAGTCCACCTCACTGAATGCACCAAAAAGATCTGGTTCTGATGTAGCATTAATGACTAGCACATCTTGAGATGACTTGCTAAAAACTTTAACAGGACACACATGAACAAGAACTTGGCCTTGCTAGGGCAAATACAAGTCCTCACCCAGCCAAAGGTTCCCATGACAACACTAGTAGCTGGGTATGATGCAGTGTTACTACAATGCCAGCACTGGGGAAGATGAGGCAAGAGAATCTGAAGTTCAAGGCCAGCTTAAGGTAAGGAGCAAGAAGTTGTCTCAAAAACAAAAGCAAATACAAAAGCTTTTATTCTTTTTTTTTTTTTTTTTACTGAATTGGGGTTTGAACTCAGCTGTGCTTGCCAGGCAAGCGCTTATTCTACTGAGCTATCTCCCTGGCCCTAAAGTTTTATTCTTTTTTTTTTTTAACCCTTTAAAAAATGAATAAAACAAAATTTTTTCTCTACATCTACCAATAAGCTGGAAACACATCTCCTTGATGTGTCAGGAAAGAGTGCTGAGGACAAGAGTGGACTGAAGCTGAGTACTGAATGGAAGAACTGAGTGACGGAAAGCACTGACCGAGTCCCCCCGGAGGAAGTTGCAGGTGAAGACTGCCCCAGGATTCTGTTATATTTAGAACCGGTAATGAGCTGGGCAGTGTGGGAGAGAGCAACTATGCTGGTGGGGAAGTGTGAGCTGCTCACCTAAAGGTCATTTCTATTTCCCTTGCCTATTCTAATTGAGTACTCATGATGGACAACTTGGGAGAAGCCAAATGGATACAGTCTCCTCTGCCACATGGAGCTCGTGTATTGTTATAGAATAAATCATGTGTGAGCTAACTAGCAGAGGTCACCAGCACAGTTCTATGGTATGAAGCTTATACAGCCCATGTATGATGGTGTTATGAAATGGTGGAGTAGTTACTTGGGAGACAATCTTTGTGTCTAGTTGTTCCCCGAAAGCCTCATGCAGGCACAGGATGGACTTCTAGACTTTGTGATTAATTTATGATTCAGTGCTGGGATTATGGGTGTGAGTGCTACACCCACCCTGGGAAAGGTAGCCTGAGTGCAACATAAGGGAGACAGACTTGCTCTCTGCGGCCATTGTTGTGGCTACGGTGGCCATTTGCTCTTGCTGTTTTCTGCCACCATGAACTGCTGCCCTCTGCCAATGCCACTGTGCCTTGGAGTCAGCTGAGTATGGACTGAAACCTCCACTAACTATGATCTCAATAAACCTTTCCTTCCTTCATTTTTGGTGGTGGGTATTTTGTCTCAACAACAAGAGAAGAGTAACTGACACAGATGAGAAGAAGAAAAGCAAAACTTGGCTTTCGTTCAGCTGAACAGCTCTGAAATAAGCTCAGCCCTGATGGACATTTAAATTAGAGTAGGAGTTGACCTGAAGAAAGGGGTGTGAGACCAGCCAACTGGGGCAGGGGAGAACCTTCTGCTCTGTGCTTGGGAGGAGGGGAGTATGACTCCCCACGTAAATATGGGGCCATCAGGTTTCTAGCATCCCACAAAGGCAGGGCACAAGAGACCTACAGGTGAGCAAGACAGACTGTGATGAGGATTGAACACTGCCGTAAATATGAAGTTTAGTGCTAGACAGTCACAGCCTGAGGAATTCCGCTGCACAGCATACCACTGAACAGGTGGTCAAGCCTCTTCCCGTGCATCCCTGAGCTCGGCAGGTGGGAAATCACGGTGATACAGCATCTGGCTTTGGATGTCAGTCAGGCTTGGGCTCCAGTCATGATTCTGCCTCTACTTCGGAATTTAACATTCACAGCTCAGCTGTTTAATGGAAAGTCACCTCACCACTCAGTTTCTTCATCTATAAAGCAGAGATGATGGGATGGACCCAGACTGGGTCATCCAGGCTGTACCTAAGCTGAGGCTGCTCCTGGGCACTCTGTTTGCGAGAATCCAATGAAATGGTGAAGTAGTTACTCAGGAGACAATCTTTGTGTAAGATAAAAGAGTTTCCAGAAATAGAACTGAGAGAGGCACTACTTTGAGGGGATAACAATCTCAAAGTCAGTCACAAGGAATGGTTTTGTATATAGATTGGTGTCTGCCATACTTGCACACTCATCCACCAGACACATTTATGCAAGTTAGGTGGAAAGAAGGCTATGTCTGTGACCTGAAAGGATGCCACTAGCCCCCTTAGACTCTGACACATGGCTCACCTTTGACATACCTACCAATGTGGTACTCATTATAAACGGCATTACTCAAATGCAAGAGAGGACCTTTCTCTCTCCATTAGATACTAACCATCAGACTTAGGTATCTGAAGGTCTGGTGTTACAGTGCTTGTATTAGAGAGAATTGCTGTGCCCAACACCTTCATGCAGAGTTCCACCCCACCATCATTTGGATCCAGAAAACAGTGAGTTTGGGGAATCTGCATCAGAGATTAAGAGATTAGAGACACTCCCTTTACCCTCTTCTTTCAACTGCTTTAGAGATAACCTGGATTCATATACACAGGAGCTCCATTATCAAGTCATGTCTGAAGGCAGCAAACTGTACAACCTTGGTCAAGTTATTTGTTTGTTTCCTTGTCTTTGAGCAACCAAAGAATTCTAAGAAAGGACATCTCAGATCTGACAGCAAAATAACATCAGGGAGCTAAGAAGAACAGCAAAGACTATGCACTCACATTAGGAGCTCCAGCTAAGGGCTTTCATTTCCCATCCCTTCCAAGAATTTCTCTGACCCTTTCAAACAACCATATCTGACACTATGATTAACATTTTATATGTAAGGAGGCAAAGGCTCAAGGTTTTCAAAGGGGTAAATGCTAGTCACGCAATAAAGCTGGCTAAACTAGCCCAGATGACCTGCTACACTCACCTTTCCTGCCCTGTTTCTATTTCTTTCATGGTGAAAAATAGACATAATAAAAAATTGAGCAATGTGATCATTTTAAGTATGCAGCTCAGCGGCAACAGGGACACTCCCACTGCTGTGTGGCTGTCAACTCCTCCTACTCCAGCGGTATTTTTTTCTGCCCTCACCTGTCACAGAACCTCCTACCTGTCTTCCCATTGGCATCTGCAAGAACAAGTCACTCTCTATGGGTATGCATTTGCCCATGCCAGTATGTGACATAAGTCACCTCATACAGTGTTTGTCTTTGCTGGGTATCCACAGTGCAGCATGTGGCAGCATCTCCTTGCTGAAGGCAGAGCCACATTCCGCTGCACATCCGTGCCACAGTTGGCTCATCTCCACCTCCATCAGAGATACTGGGCTGCTTCTCACCTTTTGGCTATTTGTGAATAATGTGGCTATGATGTGGGTGTATAAACATTTCTTTGAGTACTTCATTCTTTTGGATATATAGCAAGAAATGTAATTGCTAGATTGTATGCTAGTTCTAACTTTAATTTTTAGAAAAGCTATCACACTGTTTCCCCTATCAGTGGAACCATTTTATATTGCTGCTAGAAGTGCTTAAGCACTCCAATTTCTCTGCATCTTTACCAACACTGAAGTGTTTTCCGTTCTTATTTCCGCTTGAATATCAGACATCCTAATGGGTACTCTGGCTTAGAGCTTTGACCAGTGTCTAATGAGGAAGGATGGAAGAGACGAGGCAATCATGGAGCACCTACAGCTCTGTTATTCACAATTGCTTGCTATATTTAAGTTAACTTAGTCATCTAATTGCAGTTCATTTAAAAATGTGGCTCATTTCTTCCTACCTAGGATTTAATTGTATGTAGATTCTCAGTTAATGGTATCAACTTCAGTTATTATTTTCAAGCATCTTTTATTTTGGGATAGTGTTTATAAATAGGATTGAATGACTTTATAAAATCCTACTAAGTTTTCAGGGTCAACTCAACCAGGAGACTCAACTCTGTCTGACTACATTTTTATTTCTGGGTATTACATATCATTCTCTGTATTTGGTCTGGATTTTATTGGTAGGTGGTAAATACTTGGAAGGCACATGAAAGAACCTTCTCCAAGGTCAGAATATAAGGATATGGTAAATTCAAGGCTATTTTTCTAACAAGTATGATGCCACCTCTTACAGAGCCAAACGTCAAGAATTTACAATCTCATTGGTCTATAAAGTTATAGACAATGGAAATGGATGCTCATTATATTGGTTTCAGATGAGCCAGAGAATTTTGCAAAACTCTGATAATGGCATATTCCAGGGCTCAAGCCTTTATAGGTTGTGTGTGACTCTGGATCTCTGTACAACTTTTTAATTTTTTGTAATGTAAACTGGGAAATATAATGCTTTTCATGAAATAATGAAACAAGGCACTGCTGAGAAACATCTAGTGTTAGCATTCTCTCAGAATTGATGCTTACTTAACCACTTAACAATATTCTTTTTCTCTCTTTCCTTTTTTCTTTTTTTCTGGCAGAACCGGGGATTGAGCTCAGGCCCTTGTGCTTGCTTGCCAGGGAAGTGCTTATTCCACTTAGGCATTTCCCTGGCCCCTTCTTTTTCTTTTCTCTCCTCTCCTC
>PVKA01035420.1:0-22640 GCA_004027165.1 Ctenomys sociabilis
AAGGAAGTAAAAAAGACTATTATTAGACAAGATGAAGATAAGAAGAGAAAAGATGAGGGTCCTGAGGGTGAATAGACATGAGCAAAAGTTAAT
The DNA here is from genome assembly GCA_004027165.1 of Ctenomys sociabilis. Classification (NCBI taxonomy): domain Eukaryota; kingdom Metazoa; phylum Chordata; class Mammalia; order Rodentia; family Ctenomyidae; genus Ctenomys; species Ctenomys sociabilis. The sequence continues at coordinate 94 of PVKA01035420.1, forward strand.
GGGGAAAAGGGGTATTGGGTGGTAAAAGTGATCAAAATATACAATATGCATGTAAAACTCTGCCAAAGTAAAACTCATTAATCTTTACACCAATAAAAAGAGTGAAAATTTTAAAGTAAAATTTAAATACTAAATAGGGAGAACAGAGGGCTGGAAAGATAGCTCAGCAGACTAAGTACCTGTTTAGGCAAGAGCACAGACCCAGATTTAATCCCCAGCATCACATGCAGTGCTGGTCCTGCCCCTGGGCACACTGAGCTGGCCACTCAGACTGGTGTGCTGGCACAAACCTATAATCCCAGCACTAGGGAGGCTGAAAATACAGGGTCACTATGAGTCTGAGCTTCAGACTGAGACCCTGTGCCATATATTTAAAATAAAATACTAAATAGGGTGACCAAGGAAGGCCTGACTAAAAAGGTGACATTTAAGTGGTGACCTTGAAGAAGTGAAGGAGACACTGGTGAAGGAAGGGAAAAATAATATAGGGCAGAAGGTGCTCAGTATTCCCGAGGGCAGTGAAGGGTTTGGTGTATTGATAAACACCAAGGAAAGCATTGTAGCTGGAATAAAAAAAAATAGGGGGAGGGGAGAACAATGGGATGAGTAGAGAAAAAACAAGTGAAAGAGGAGGGAGTGAGGTAAATCCTGCCAGCAACAAAGCCACAGCAAACCTCCACCTCACAAGGCCCCTCACACTCCCTACGAGTCTTGCACCTGCTTTCTCTTCAAATCCAAACCACTCCTCACATCTAATGGAAGCAAGGAAACAGAAATTACCTAAATATCTAAAATAGAGTTTAAAGAAACTGACCTTTAAATTTCATATATCTTATGACTTACAGAAATCTTTAATATTACTAAAAGGAAATGTGGAAATCAATTTGCATAGCTAATTTTGTTTAGAAACATACCTATATATGTCATCTTTAAATTTCACAGATGATTATGACAATTTTTAATGTGCTTATTTCAGAGTGGTTGAATGGTGAGCATTTTACAATTTATTTGAAAAAGAATAAAAACAATAATTGTTTTACTGTTTTCTAACTTCTCTACAAAAACAATATGGATATTGAAATAGCAAATAACATTTAAAAGTGAATTAAATAATTCAAACTACTGTAACTACATCTTGAATAAAACATCTCAACTTATACTTCATTAGGTACCTTCAAGATGCTAAGGGACCTTAAAATAGTTCTGTGTTAGTTGTATTAAGACCTGTTCTGCAATGTGAATCTATGAGTTAGCAAAACTACTTGAAAATTGCATAAATGGCTTTTTGTCACATGCTACTTGCTTTAGAGCAGAATGAAATGAAGAGATTCATCTTGGATCTCATATGTTGGTTTTTTTTTTTTTTCTGAGGAACTGGGAATTGAACTCAGGCCCTTGTGCTTGCCAGGAAAAATACATTAACTTCAAAATATTACCTTATATAGCTCTATCTCAAAAATTGTATTAAAGGAATAAAGCAGAACTAGTATAAAATCAAACCCCATGACAATAAATGTCCTTGTAAAACCCCAGTAATATTATTTTAATTAAATACCTTTCTCCAAATTATTATATTGTTTGATATGATAGGTAAACCTGTTCATTTCAATATAAGAACCACTATATCAGGTTTAAAAACCTTTGGATAAAAAGTAAAAATAATCCAGTTTAGGGAATATTAATTGAGTTGCTGTCCAGAGGAAGGACTTTTCAATGCAGTGTAAAAATTATGTTGGACCATATTGACTTTGTCTTTCCTATTTTTATTTCCATCTCCTAAACCAAAAGATTATGTGTACTGATTTCATAATGCTATAAAGGACCTCAAGAGCATTTTGAAAATCCCTCATGTTTCAAAGATATATATGCTGTAATTAAGCATTTTTTGGCTGAGGGATTAGAGTATCAAAAATTTAGAGGGATATTACTTTGGTAGTTTTATAAATAGCATGACTTCAAAAAGGAATGGGCTAATTTTCCATGGTCCAGATCACAGCCTGGAATTAAATGAGATCCATTAGCCATTTAGTTGCTGCAACTGAAAATTTGCTTGGTATTATTTAATTCTCTGGTTTCTTGAAACTGTATTCTTGAATGTCTGCCCAGAAACTGTCTTGATGAATGTATTTCAAGGACTGGAAAGAAAAGAACAATGTGTTTTTAGAAAGTGCAGCGACAAATAACATGGAGATATCACAAAGATTTAAAATTGTTTTTCTTTTAATTCAGTCTTCACAATGCATTGCAGGTAGGTGAAAAGAGATGCCATAAATATAATTCTTTTGTCATATATGAACGATATGTTATAAAATTATGATTATTTATGAGTAGCCAGGTACTTGAATGGCTTCAACTTGCACTATTGATGGCCTTTTTTTCTGAACCGGGGATTGGACTCAGACCCCTGTGCCTGGCTTGGAAGCATTTATTCTACTAAGCCATCTCCTTGGCCCAATTGATAGCCTTTTAAAGGTCCAACCTGACCTAGAATAATTTCTCCAACTAGCTTCCCCTCCTAACTCATTTGACACAAATTCAACCATTTGAGAGAAAAAATTGAATTTTGACCATGTGGAAGGTATTTTTCAGTGTGATGTAGGCCTATAAAGGCCCCATCCTGTCTCCCAGAGATTGCGCCACCAAGTATGATACATCAGAAGCTCCATGAGCCAAGTGACCAGCACAAGTTGCTCATAAGCAGTAAACAAGAACAAAAACTTAAAGGATGGCCATACTTCTATTAGCTAGGAAAAGCATGTCCACTTTCACACAAGTGGACATGTATAGGGGATAAAGTGGGGTCAGGTGCTCAGAGAACAAGGAAACCAATTCCACTGGTGTGCGATTTTTCTAAAATATGGCTATTGGAAATATTAATTATAACTAAAGGTAGAGAAAAAGACGATGCATCTAATCTAGAAATAAAATAATGAAGAAAAAATCCTAAACAAAATTCCCTAAATATATGAATTAATAGAAAACATAACAGCAACTGAAATGCATGACAAATTTAAGGCATTCTTCCCAGGCATTCTTCCGAGTTGCTTATAAAGTAAACATGGATCTCATCCTCCATCCCTTCCTCACCAACCCCCCTCTTTTGATAATCCAAGTGCTTTTAGCTCTGCCTTTGTTTCCTTCAAATCAGTCCCATCCTGGGCCAATTCAGCTGATCTCTCACTACCTTCCATATAGGCTGTTTCCTTTTTTAATATTCATACCTCTTGTATCCTTCCATCCTGCTTTAATGGAACACCCAAATTTTGTGTGTTCTCCATTAATGATACTTGGTGGTAGGGTAGTCAGGAAGAAACTAGTGTTGGATGAAATCATGAGTGTAGGGCTGCCATAATGGATGTAATGGCTTCAGAAGAAAGGACTGAAGCTATCATAGCTGTTCTGCCTTGCTACGTGATGCCCTACATTGTGTTATAAAGCAACAAGAAGGCGCTCAGCAAATGCCAGCATCATGCTCTTGGAGTTCACAGTCTCCAGAACTATGTGCCAAACAAACTTCTATTCTTTATTTTGTTATAGAAACATAAAATAAGGTAAGACATCTCCCCAAGCTTTCACAGTTGGCAGAATAACATTTAGAAATGCTGCTTCTTTGGAGATCATTCTAATGCTTAAAACACTTGATGTCCTCTATTGCACATAGAATCTATAACATGAGGCTCTGAGCTTCATGCCTATATTCACTTTATCTCATCTTTCCTTGTTCTTCTTTCATGCAGTAATTTGGACCCACCATCTCTGTTTCCTAAAACCAGATCAGGTCTTTTCAACTTCTTCAGGATGCATGTTGCATTCTGTTTTTCTTTTTTGGCCTGCTTTGCTCTTACCCACTGTCTATCAAGCTTAAATGGTACTTTCCCATACACATATACTTAAGCATCCCACAGTTAAAATTGTGTGCCCTTTGACATTCTCTCTCATGGCTCTTTGTCTAGAACTATAATCCTATAGGTAACTTTGTGTCTAGTTAAGCACATAAATATCATGAAAATGCAGAACAGGTGTGTCTAATTCATTACTGTGTCCATAAGCCTAGCAGCACCTGACACTTAAACTAGGAAATATGTCTCTATGTGCTGCACTTCTATTGAAATGTAGTACTCAGCAATCTCTAACACCAAATTATGACTCACTTGACTTATAAAGTTTTTATTCATATATTGAAATGATAAGGGTTGCTTAGCCTAAGGGCAGATGAAAAGTATTGCACTTTTAGATAATTTACATTCCATATAGATGACATTATGATATACACAAGTCCCAACCTTTGAGATACAAAGATATGCAGAAGAAGTGAAAAAATAGTTTAGAAATCATAATTATATGTACTTGTTGAGTGTAATGTACTGTCCTATTTTTATAGGTATTATTGTAAATTTACAACTATCTTTGAATATATTTATTATAGCTCCATGTTGAAAAGGAAAAAGAGAGAGTATTTGTCCATCATAGACACAGTCACAGGCCTTAGTAGTGGTGGGGAAAATTGGCTGAACAAGATTTTCAAAGAACTTACAGTTTGCCAAATATAACTTCTATGTATTTAGCAGCATTTCATGGACTATCCATCTATATTGATATTTCCCATATTAGTGGAAATAACATTCATGATATGCCAAAACTTATATCATGCAACAAAATCAGCTTTATGATGTTAAATTTACTTTTTTAATAAAAACATTTATTTTTTATTTTATACAGAACAAACTGAAGTCTGTATGACTTGATGGTTACCCAGGGCTTTACAATGTCCACCTCAACAGCATGGTTCTGGGGTTTGTGGATCAATACAAATGCAGGCAGGAGCATAAAGGAAAGAAGAGCCACAGCAGGACAGTATTGTAGTCTTTCTTCAAGAAAAAGCAGTGGAGCATTCTGAGTCACTGAATACCTGTGAAATGGGGCTTCTAAAACTCACACTGCAGTGTGAGCTCTTGCAAAGCATGCAGAAAAAAAAAAAACACTGATAAATAAGGGAGCATCTTCTGCTGCAGGGATGAGAAGGGAAGCTTACTACACTATCAGGAAGTAAGGTCCCAGTCCACGGGCCTGGTATTCTAAGAAAATCATATATAATTTTGAATCATCTCTTTACTCAGAAGGAAATGTTCATACCCCTGGGACCAGACCATGAAAAGGCCTTTCCTGAGCTCCTATTCTATCCCCCATAGTGTATTACCAAGAGAAAAGTCAAATGGTAGTGGCCTTTCTGCAGAAATAAAAGCTTAGTTCACATTAACTGTTATTAAATCCTAGTGAGTTGGAAAGACCACAGATGAGACAGACCTACTAAAGAGGTCTTTAGTAGGGACCAAGAGGGGAAGTAGGTCTTTAGTAGGGACCAAGTAGGGACCTAGTCCAGAGTACCCTCAGCTTGAGGCAGAACAGGTATATCAAGTCTGGAGGGAGGTATAATAATACTTCCAGACTTCAATTTGGAAGGAATGACTTTAACAATGAAAATCAAATGAAACACTAGGTGGTGCCGGTCACAACAAATGCCATGCCTTCATAGTCACTTGGTAGCATAAAGACACTGCCAAGCCATGCCAGCTATCCAATAGGTCTTACTAGAAGGCATCCTTGTGCATGGGCAAGGGCTTGGTACATCCAAAGTGATCTCTGTGGAAGCAGGAAGCACAAGATTCTGATTTCCTGGTCAAGAGGGCTGAGCAGAGCAGAAGCAAAAGCTCCAGAGTGACCACAGTTTGTCTGTAAACTGCTCTGACCCAGAAAAAGAACCATATTCTTATTCTAAACATGGTGGGGGCCAAACCTAACCCATATCACATGCATTAGTCCTAGTCATCCTCCAGCTGATGGGCAACTCATACTAGGCAGAGGAAGGGAGCTGGTTATAAAAAAGGGATCACTTTTTAGCTCCTAAAGTCTTAATTTATATTTTAACTTCAAACATATTTTCAGTACCTCAGATACAATTTAATTTTAAATTTTTAAAATCTCCTTGAAACAAAAGTATACTATTTTGTTGTTCTAAAGCTGATCTTCTGGTAGTCAAGTTTCCCGCCAGTTTCCAAGTTTTACTCTGACTGAGAGTCCACAAATTTCATCAAACCATCCATGCTTATGGATTTAGGCCTCTCTAGAGAGAGAAGCCCAAGGCTTGGCTCCAGATGAGCTGCACCAGCACACCCCAGTGTCCATGACACTCCAAACAAGACTGTATAATAATCCATCTCTGTCATGCCATAGTATTGGAGCAGCACCCCACTTTGAGCATCTATGTTGGGCCGAGGATTCTTGGCCTTGCCCTGCTCCAGGAAAATATTGGGCATAATCTTATACAGTTGAGCAACCAGCTTAAACATGGAGTCATTGGGCAGGTGTTTCAGAGCAAACTTGCTAATGGGAATATCGTGGATCAATCTTTCTTAGCACCACATGACCATAGCCTGGGACAACCCATCCTGAGTTGAGTGTGTTCCAGATGTAGTCTCTTAACTTCTCATCTGATATATCTTTGACAACTTCCTTCTGTAGTTGTGTTAGTGATACAAGCACCTTCTGATTCACCAGTCCATGTAGAGGCCCTGCCAGCCCATTTATGTTTGCTGCAGATGACAGGTAAGGGTCTAGAAAGGCACTGCTCACCAAATGGCTTGTATGGGCACTTACCATGACACCCTCATGGTCACTGTGGATGGTGAGATATAAATACATGAGTTCTGTGAACTGAGCATCTGTATAACCTAACGTGTTAGTGAAATAATGGGACCAGTCCAGCTTAGAGTTGATGGTCCCAATACTACTGCTCTCACTGTAAAGATTCTGGTAGATCTTTGCTGCAATACAAGGTAGCTTTGCAATCAGATCCATACAATCTTCATAAGCCAACTCCCAGTACTTGTTTTGGTTGACACCCTCTGTGTGCCCGGACAAAGTTACTTTTGCTGTTGAGGGCTGTAACAGCTTCACTTAGCTGAGACATGTGGTGCAGATTGGTAGGAAAGCTGTCCAGCATGGTGACCATATGCGAAGGCAGAGCTGCTCTCTTTGCCCACTCTTTTGAGACCCAAGATACCTGTTCTTCTGTTGGGATCTGTCCAGTTACCAGCAGCCAAAATAACCCTCCAGGCAGAGGCTCTTCCCCACTCTTAGCCTTGGGCAGCAGTTTCTGGCACTCAGGGATACCATGGCCTTGGAAGCAGATGCCCTCATCAGGATCAAGACCTGATGTTTCGTAGACCAGTCCTTTCATGCCTCTCATGCCACTATACATCATGTCCACAGTGATTTGGCCCACCACAGTCTTGTCATGTTGCTGTCTGAAGGTCTTAATTCTGGCCTGCTCCTTAGGCATCAGGTTGGCCAATACATATTTCAAATTATTGGAAGAAGCACTGGCATGTCAGGCAGCAAGAACAGACAGGATGAATTTTTGGCTCCAAAGAGCTGGGTGGCCACAGTGAGTAGAGCCATGGCCAGCAAGCCCCAGGTCTGGTGGGAAGGTAAAGAGGGGCTAAGAGCTGTGACAAGAAGAGAAGCCACCGCCACTGCACCACAGGCCATGCTAACTGGTGGACAAGGTTGAAAAAAAGCTGAGATTATATTTCAGCAGAGAATTTTCACATTAAAAAGAGAATCAAGGGGGTCAGGGCAATAGCTCAGTGGAATAAGTGCTTCCCTGGCAAGTGCAAGGGCCTGAGTTCAATCCCCGGTTCTGCCGAGAGAGAAAGGGAGAGAGAGACAGACAGACAGACAGAGAAGCTTAAATAAATACTATGTTATACCTCAACCTTCTATCATAAGAAAAGTAAGTCAAGCCAAACAATTATTCAAGGGAGGAAATTATATAGGTTAGATCAGAAATACTGCAATTGAGGCTAATAAAACTATACAGAGAATCAATGAAGAGTTGGTTTTTGAAGAACTACATAAAATTGACAAAGCCTTAGATAACCTTATAAAAAGGGGAATAAAAGGCTAAGATCCATGAAATTGGGTATGAAAAGGGTGAAATCACAAGGGGTCCTGCATAATTCCAGAAAATAATCAGTACCTATTTTGACATAGTCTAATAAGATCAAATACTTAGAAAAGATAAACAAATTCCTACATGCATGAGTTTCAAAAACTCAACCAAGAAGATACAAAACTGTTAAATAACCCAGTATAAGCCAGTGAAACTGGCTTTTGATTGCACCAAAAGTCTACCAACAAAGAGAAGTTCAGGTCCTGATGGATTAACTGCTGAATTTTCCAAAATAAATAAATAAATAAAAATTATATATATTCTAATATCACTCTTCATATTCTTTAATGAGATTGAAAGGGAAGTAATGCTCTCAAACTAACTCCTGGAAGCAAAAATTAGTCTTGATACCAAAGTCAGGAAAGGATCCTGTGGCTAAAGCTGGAGATCAATCACGTATGGGGCTGGAGATGGCCAGTCCTGAGAACAAAGAGCACTCAATAGCCAGATGAACAAGCTGCTGCAGCCTTGAGACCATCAAGTGCCCCAGTAAAACCTAGCAAACATGTTTCTTGGTAGAGCTTCACACGGCATCAATCTGATGAATGTATAAATCAATGTGCTGCAGTCATTGAGCAGTTCCACTTCTCCCATCCAGAGAGAAGGCTCCACCTGACCTTAGCTTTCTGCATTCTAATCCTGGTCTTTATTCCCTCGTAGTCCACTATCCATCGCCCTCAGAATTTTAAGAGCTGTGCTTTGTACAGTAGTATTCAACCAGAAAAGAGAACTACAGGCTAATCTCCCTAAGAACATAGAATCAAAAATCCTCAGTAACGTACTAACAAACAGAATGTTAGCAAGTCATCGAGAACATTATACGCTATAACCAAACAGGATTCATCCCAGGGATGTAGGAGTGGATCAACATATGCAACTCAATAAATATAATACATCACATTAATAGAACTGAGGGCAAAACCACATAATCATCTCAATAGATTCAGAAAAATCATTTGACAAAGTCCAATACTTATTCTTGATAAAGCTGGAAAGCAAGGTCTTTATCTTAATTTGGTTAAAGCCATAGTTGACAAACCAACAGTCAACATCATAATAAATCAGAAAAAACTGAAAAATTCACTCTAAAATATGGAAAAGAAAATGGATGTCTACCATCACCACTTTTATTCAGTATTGAATAAAATTTGCATGAGCAAAATAAAAGGAATATGGATAGGAAAGGAGGAAGTTAAATTATCATTTATTAATAATCATTATTCACAGATGATACGATATTATACATAGAAGACCCTAAAACCACACCAAAAGATTTCTTTAATTAATGACCAAATTTGGTATTGTAGGATACAAAGTCAACATTCAAAACCAATAGTATTCCTATAAACAAATAACAAGTTCACTGAAAGAGAAATTAGGGAAACACACCTTTAACAATAACATCAAGAAAAAATTGAATACTTTGGAATTAACCTAACAAAGCAAAAACCTATACATTAAAAACTATAGCACTTTGAAAAAGAAGACTGAAGAGGATATCAGAAAGTAGAAAGAAGTTGATCATGATGGCATGTGTCTGTAGTTCCAGCAGTCAGGAGGCTGATGCAGAAGGATCTCTGTGAGTTTGCGGCCTAAGCTACACAGTGAGCTTACAACCAGTCTGCTCCTGTTATTATATAGCCAGAACCAATAGATAGCAGAAATAGACACACTTCCGAAACATTCATGCACATTTAATGCAATCCCAATCAAAATATTGACATCATACCTCACAGAAGTAGAGAAAACAATCCTAAAATTCCTATGGAAATAGAGAAGACCTCGACTAACAAAAGCAATCCTAGGCAACAAAGGCAAGGCAGAGAGCATCACAATCTCTAACTTAAAATTACACTACAAAGCTACTATAATAAAAACAGTATGGTGCTGATATAAAAACAGAAAGATCAACAGAACAAAGTAGAAGATGCAGCAACAATTCCCAAAACTCAGCAACTACACAGCTTGAACTCATAGCGATCGTCTTGCTTTCAGGCTCCCCAGCACTAGGATTACAGGCATGTGCACAATGCCCAGACTCAGTTGCTGGCTCAGCATGCCTATGGGTGGGGCCAGCACAGCATGGACCGGGCCCTGGCCTCTGAGTTTACCTAAGCAGGTATTTAGTCCATTGAGCTATCTTGCTGGCCATAGGAACCTTATCTTTGACAAAAGAACAGATGCATTCCGTGGAAGAAAAATAGCTCTAACAAATGGTGGTGGGAGAACAGAATTTTCACATACTGAATATTAAACTAACACACATATTTCTGTCCATACAGTAAACTAAAATCAAAAAAGGATCAAAGATGTAAACATTAAAACAAAAATACTTAATCTTATGGGAGATTGTAGTGGATTTCTAACTCGCGGTCAACTTGTTACGCCCAGATGAATTGAACTAGCATGGTGCTGGATGTGGGAGGCCCACCTGAGAATTGTTGCCAGCAGCATGAGAGGCAAAACTGACAAGCTTCTGGAAGCTGTTAAGAGATACTGTTTGGAGAAGTTATTGGAGCTATTGGACGCCATTGGTTCTACTGTGCTATTCTGCTAGGTGACTTTGTCATGATGGTTTTCCTGATGAACTTCTTGTTCTTGTTGGAGTAGGAGCTTGAGACCTTTGTTGTTGCTGAGAATGGCTACAGTTAATTTTGGAGAAATTCTGGTCTTCATCTTGAGTATCTATTTCCTTGTTCCAGAGGGGAACATTGTGTATTTCTCAGCCTTGTGGAGAAGCTGATCATGTTGGCTTTCCTGATGAGAACTCAGTTTTCCTCATCACTGGAGGATCTTGGGACCTCACTGTTGCTGAGGATAGCTGTGATACTTTGGGGGAGCTCTAGTTTTTACCTGGAGTGTTGATTCCTGATTCTGGTTCAGATCCCTCAGCCTGCTAGCACAGATTCTTCATTCCACTGGCATAGACTTTCCAGCTTATACCACTGACCTTTGGATCTTTCCAGCACAGATTCATGAAGTAGGCCTGCATGAGACTTTGTAATGGCCTCTAGGCCTCCACATGCACTTGTGGGAGCAATTGTTTTGAGCTGTAGCTTTTAAGCTGGACTCATTCAGGATAGGATTAAGACCCTCATTTGGATTGTTTTGTTTTTTAGTGTGTAGACAGACTTCCCACATTTTTTGTATATGATTTTTTTGGGTGATTCCTTATAAAATAATATTATAAAATTTGCCCTGCATTATATTATTCCCTCTATGAATCACAAGATAGATAAAGTACCTAGAACTCTTGAAAACATAGGGGTAGACAGGGTAGGTAGAGAATTGATAAGAAAATTAAATTACATGGGAAATACTTCAAATAATCAACATCTGGGTTCTCATCATATTAAAATCTTTTGCACAGAAAAAGAAAGAGTGAAAAGACAACCTACAGAATGGGGGAAAAATAACCAACTATTCATCAAGCAAAGGGCTGATATCACTGGTCAACATCACTGGTCATTTGATAAATACAGCTGAAAACAACACTGAGATCCCAACTCACTCCAGAAACAATAGCTGTCATCCAAAAATCAATCAAAAACAATTTCTGGAAAGACTTTGAGGCAAAGAAATTTTTCTTTATTGTGGTTGGGAGTGTAATTTGCTGCAACCAATATGACATTGTTTCACTTGTGTGAGAAACAAAAGCATAAATAAAAACAAAAATGGGTGATGGATATTGAGAAGTAGGAAGTCTTCAAACTGGAATAAGAACAAGGGAGGGGAAGTGAAAAAGGAAGAGAGGGAAAAGGAAAGTAAGATAACATAGAAGGAATAAATGACAAGAAAGCTTTTGTAACTTGAGGGATAACATGCCTTTTTTTCTTAAAGGCACAGAAACAGTGATTAATACCCACGTTTATATTTAATCTATTGCTATTGGTTAATTATTTAACTTTAATTTCAGAGTTTTATATATTGAATAATGGGTACTTAGCATGAACAAAAAAACTATTGAATGTTTAATATTTATTGAGCTCATTAAAAAACATCAATTTGGCAGACACAAGGACCAGAGTTTGACCCTGGTGTGCCATGCCAGCCTAATGCCCAGGGCACGCTGAAATTCTGGTGTATAAAGTCTAAAATAGAACAGTAGATGTAAATTCTTATATGAGCTACAATGAAAATGCCAAGAGAACTCTACAAAAAGTCTTTCATTCAATCATAGCGTTTAGGGAGTTTTCACACATGACAAAAGCCCATTTGATGTACAATTATCACTCACACTGACAATACGAGTGTTTTACTTTTCTGGCCTTTTATAGGACATATTTTTTAATTAATCTTATTGAGAAACAAAGAACAATGAGAGTTTCAAAACAGGTTAGTAGGACAGTTACAATTAATAGATTGCATATGGTTGTCTTCATAGTAATTATTCATAGTACAAAATACAGACATGATATCCTGTCCAAACACTATGAGTACAAATCTTTCTATTCATTAAATTAAGAGAAAGTAGCTGTATATCTATCCTATTTTGTACATACAGATAAAAGTGGCCCTTCACTTATATCCCCATTTATTGTTTAGTAATGTCAGTGATGGGTATTCCATTGCCATTTAAATATTGTAGGTGTGTGAATTAAGCAAAATAAGTCAATATAGTCCAGCAGTTCATAACTGAAGGGTGTTATTCATGGAACTTGCAATGTCAGAAGTTGTTACCTTGAGCCTTTTACTGCTCAGCATATTAATATGGTTTTACTTGTTACACCTCATTTTGCTGGATAGTGAAGGCCAAGATAAAGAAAAACCTATATAACAAGCAATGTAATTTTTGTATCTGAAAAGGCCAGTCAAATATTCTCAGGATTTACCCTGAAAATCTGTACCACAGTATGTAAATCTTTTGTCAGTATCAGCCATGTGGATGACATCATGGCCATTGCTTGACTACTTTGCTCTCTGTGAAAGCCTGATAGAATATTTTCTCTAGGTGACTGTACATACAAGGCACATTATATATCATTGATCATTTTCCTCTGTGACCCTATAATCTCCTTGATCAGAAAATTTGGGATGCTGTTGAGTTGCAGAATGTTAAAGTACAGAATCAGTTACATGCTGAGTCCTCACTGACTTTGATTGGCTAGAGCCAAAGTGGTGGCTATCCTTGTAGCCCTTCCTTTTACTAATTTTTGGTCTGTAAATATAAGCTGTTAACCCTCCAGGAGAGAGACTTAATGATATTATTACTATATAACCGAGGCAGTTGAGCTTTACCTCACTATCTGTCTGAATATCAGATATCTTAGACAAAACATGGAACAGGTATTTTCCATCAAGTATTGATAGGTTAAACTTTAAATCCATACAGAATGTGAATTAAAAAATAAAAAAATAGTTGAAAATAATAGGAATAAACAACTACATATTTTTTCAAAGAAATTTAGAAATCTAACCACATATAGTGTTGTAGCTGGACAGTCCTATGACATTTTTTCTTGTCTCTTGTTTTCATTGACTACATTTTTTTAACCAAACATTTACTTGAGAGACAATATAGCAGTAATTGATATGACATTAGAAGGAGTATGTATTTAGAAGACCAGAATGACAGGCATTCCAAGCATGGTCCTAGTATTACGTATTGCTACCTTCAGCCCAGCTGCTTAGTTTGTGGGCATTAGCATATATAGTTAGTGAGAGTGAGTATCTTACCAAATAACTGCTAGTTTCAAAAACCTGATGAAGATTCTAAGGATCATTACCTTAACCATCTTGTGCATATAAGTGTACGGTTTTGCTCCTGTCTTGTTTCCTAGCTGTCCTCATTGTCCTCTTTTCATTATTTAATTCTTGTTTTTGCTTTCCTCTTAATTGTGTTAAAAGTTTTTATTTTTATTTCCTCTTTTGAGTACTTATAATAATAGGGAGACTATATGATATTTACACATGTGGGTTTATTTCACTTATGAGTATATTTTACTTATGAGTATATCTTCAAGTTGCATCCACTTATCTTGAAAGCTTCCAGTTAATCATTCATTATAGCTGAGAAATACTCCATTGTATAAAAATACCACATCATTTTCATCCATTCCTCAGGAGATTGGCATCTTGGTTTTGTCCCAGATTTGGTTATCACAAATTGTGCTCCTATAAACATAGGTACACATATATCACTGTGATATGATGTTTTCAGTTCTTGTGGGAAAATTCTCAGGGGGTGGAGAATTTTCAGGGGGACAGCTGGATTAAACTGGATTTCCAGTCCTAGTCTTTTAAGGAGTCTCCATACTGATTTCCATAACAGATGCACCACTCTTCATTTCCACCAGCAGTGGAGAAAGGTTACTTTTTCCCCATAGCCTCTCCAACATTTGTTGTTGGTTCATTCCTATATGATAGCCATTCTTTCTGGGGTGAGGTGGTATCTCAGTCTTGTTTTAATTTGCATTTTATGGATGTCTAGCGATGTGGAGCATTTTTTCACATATTTATTAACTTGTATAACTTCGTCCTTTCAGAAGTGTGTGCTCATCTTGGATGCTCATTTCTAGATTGGATCTTCCACTTTTGAGTCCCTAATGTTTTTCAGCTCTTTATAAGTTCTAGAGAGAAGACCTTTGCCTGAGTGCTTATTAGTTAAGATTGTTTTCCAAATTTGTGTATTGTCTTTTCGTTTTGTTGGTAATTTCTTTTGATGTGCAAAAACTTATTTAAGATGAGGTCCCAGTTGTTAATTCTTTCAGCTATTACCCATGTGAAACTGTGATCTGAAAGTAAAAGATTTCAGTTTTTCCCCATTTAGAATTATGTTAGCTGTTGGGTTGTCATAAATGTTTCTTTATCAGATTGAAGTAGAGGCCATGTATTCTAATTTTCTGAAGGACTTTGAACATGAATGAGTGCTGGACTTTGTCAAAAGCTTTTCTGTATCACTTGAGATGATCATGTGATTTTTGGATTTGGCTCCATTGGTATAATGTATTACATTTATAGATTTGCATATATTGAATTATTATTGTATCCCTGGGATGAACCCTACCTGGCCATAGTATAAATTCTTCTGGATGATTTGCTGTACTATATTTGCTAGGATTTTATTGAGGTATTTTGCATCTGTGTTCATTGGAGAGATTAGCCTGTATTTCTGTTTTGTAGTTGTGTCTTTCCCTGATTTTGGTATCAGTATAATACTTGCCTCCAGGAATGATTTTGGGAGGATTGCTTCCTTTGCAGTTTCTTTGAAGAGTTTGAGGAGTATAGGGATTACATATTCCATAAATTTCTTATAGAATTCAGCTGTGAATCCATCAGGACCTGGACTTTTCTTTGTCAGTAGTTTTGTTAATTGCATTTCATATTTCATTTGCTGTTATTGGGTTATTGAGGGTTCTTATATCTCCTTGAATTAGTTTTGGTAATTTGTACCTTTCTAGGAATCTGACCATTTCTTCTGTGATAGTAAGATATTCAAAGTAGCTATTCATGATCTTCTGAGTTTCCACTGGGTCTGTGGAAATTACACCCTTTTCATTCCTTATTGCTTGTATCTGAACTTGTTTTCTTTTTTCTCCATTCTTTTAATTAAATAATTTTATTGAGAAAAAATAGTAAGGAGACAGTTTTGAAACTGATTAGTAAGACAGTTTCAATAATTAATACATTGCATATTGCTGTCTTAGTGGTTATTCATTGTACAAGATGCAGATATTATATACTGACCACAAACACTATTCGAACAAATCTTTTTATTCATTGAATTAGAGAATGTACCTGTATATCTATCCTACCTATTTTGAATATAGATACAAAATGGTCATTCATTTGTATCCACATTTTGGTGAAGTTTTGTCAGAGAAGGGTATTCCATTGTCATTCAAATATTGTAAGTGTGTGAATTCAGCAAAATATTCCAATATAGTCCAGTAGTCCATAATAATAGTGGGTTGTTCATAGGAGTGCAATGTCCAAAGTTGTTGACTTGAGCCTTTTACAGCTCAGTGTATTAATGTGGCTTTATTTTTTATATTTCATTTTTATACTTTTTAGCTGGATGATTAAGACCAGGATAAAGGAAGACCTATATAACAAGAAATGTAACTTTTGTATCTGATAAGGTCAGTTAATTACCCTCAGGATTTATCCTGAAACCCTGTGCCATGCTTTGTAGATCCTTTGTTAGTGTCAGCTATGTGGATGAGTTGTGGCTATTGCTTGACCAAATTGCTCTCTGTGAAAGCCTGAGAGGCTTTCCTTCTTTTAATGAGGTTAGCAAGGGGCTCATCATTTTATTTAATTTTTCAAGAACCAGTTTTTGGCTCCTCCATCCCGCCCGCGCCGCCCAGCTCTAGAGACCAGCCAGGGACAGCGCAGCTGACTCCGCCATCCTCCTCCATCCCACCCTTGCCCGCCCAACCCAGAGACCAGCCAGAGTCAGCACAGCCGACTCTGCCATCCACCTACATCCTGCCCGCGCCCGCCCAGCCCCAGAGACCTCCCGAAGCAGCAAGACCAACGCCAGCAGACTACTCGATCTCACCCACACCGCCCAGCAAGAGACCTGCCTGAGACAGCGGCTGACTCCAGCGGCCTCCTGAATCCCGCCCCAAGCTCTCCCAACAAGAGCGAATTTGCACGACTCACCAGGCCTCCCAGATCAGTGAGAGTGTGGTGAGTCTGAGAGAGAGCCATTGGCTTCTTCCCAGGCGCACTAACCAGATCCCTACCCCCAACCTCGCCAAGCCAGTGACTGGCCTGAAACCTCAGGACCCACTCACCAGACCTCCCCGGATCCCCTGACCTAAAGCTTGCTGATAGAGTGGGAATTTCCTGGATTATCTGGTCATCAAAGTTCAGTGAGTGTACAACTCCAGGCCCACCATGCCCAAGAGACATTTCCCAGGGATTCCCTGCCCCCCAACCCCCGTGGGCTGGTGAGAGTTCCAGGCACACTGTGCCAGAGAAACATTTGCAGGTGATTACCAGGCCCACCCCACAGCCCCAGACCCAGTGCAGGTCGGCCTGGAGTGAGAACTCCAAGCTTGCCACACCGGAGGGACATTTCTCAGCAACCCTCAGTCCCACGCCACAGAATGAAAGCCAGCACAGCCTGGCATGTGAGTGAGCGCTCTATGCCCACTGCACTGGAGGGACCCTTCCCAGCCTTCTCGGGTTACAGCCTGTAGACCTGGACCCAGCACAGGCTGGCCGATCCAGTACAGCCTACTCAGTGAATAAGATCATCCACTATCCTTTTGTGAGCCCAGAAGACCCACCAAAGCCCAGGCCCACCCAACTGGGGAACGACCTGCCTGACACAGGAGGGCTGACCCCGGAACCAATAGAGGGGAACTAAAGGAGCTGCAGCAAAAAAGGAACTGAACACAACAGCTAGATCCAGGATAGACATACCTGGAAAATCTCAAACTTAATACACTGGCACCCGAATCTCATAATAAGCTAAGGTTATAGCTGCACCAAAGTTCTACACTAAAGGGCAAAGGTCAGTGCTATACAAAATGACAAAGAGAAGGGGAAAAATGCAATCCCAGACCTCGAGTCCATCAGGAAGGGCAGAGAACACTAGCTCAGCTGCAGTGAAAGAACTAACAGATACAGCAGCAAAGAAACAACAGCAGAAAGCTATAGAGGAAATAAAGTGAGAAGTAATTCCCCAAATTATAAAAGAAATATTTGAATACATAGTATCTGAAATAAAGAATGAATTCCAGAAACATTGGGTGGAAAAACTATGCTCACCCAGAACAAGTGCAGAGTGCACTATTCCAGCTGATATATATGAATTAACAGCATCTGAAGCAAAGAAACAACGGCAGAAAGATCATGAGGAACTCAAAGCAGAAATAAGTTCTGAAATCAAAAAAGAAGTTTTTGAAGTCATAGCATCTGAAATACCGAAACAAGTCCAGAAATATACAGAGGAAATCCAACTTGGACGAAACACAGCAGAAAAAGAATTAATAACTACCTCTAAAGAAGACATGGATAAAAAAAATTGAGGAGATCAAGAATATGATGGATTCCTTGAGTGAGCAATACAGAAAAGAAATAGAACACATGAAACACAAAGAGATATAGAAGAAATAAAAATGTCAATCATGAGTCTACAAAACCGTCTGAGTGAAAGCGAAGACAGAGTTTCGATCTTGAAGATGCCGGAGCAGCTAGTGAAAAGGTGAGAAAGGATCTCTTAGAAACAACGAGAATGCAGGAAAAAATAATCCATCAATTGCAGGATGACGCCAGGATGAACAATGTGAGAATAATTGGTATCAACAAGAATGAAGGAGTCAATACAAATGACATAAAAATAATTTCGGGAGAAATGCTTGCAGAAAACCTCCCAAATATAAGGAAACAATCCAACATTCAGGTCACCGAAGCATACAGAACACCAATAACTTCAACCCAAGTAAAAACACACGAGACATATAATAGTTAAGATCACAGAAATCCAACACAAAAATAATATACTGAAAGCTACTAGAGAGAAGAAGGGGCTCATATTCAAAGGAAAACCCATGAGAATTACAGCCGATTTCTCTACACAAACAATGAAGGCAAGGAGAGCATGCAGCAGAGTTCTTCAAGTCCTACACAAAAACAAATTCCAGCCCAGACTATTATACCCTGCACAACTCTGTCAAGTTTGATGGAAAAATGAAATACTTCCACGACAAAGAACAACTAAGGAATTTCATGATGACAAAGCTATCCCTTCACAGGCTGCTAAAAGATGTTCCAGAGAGAGACCACAACGACCAGAACTCCATGAATGAGAATGGAAGGAACCCACTAAACAGGACAGTCAATTAAACACAGGTTACAAAGGAGTAAACAATACCAGGTAAATATCATGACAAACATAAGTGAGCACATTTCAATTATAACCATAAATGTAAACGGACTCAATTCTCCAATTAAGAGAAATAGACTGGCACAGTGGATTAGGAAACAAAATCCAAAAATATGCTGTATACAAGAAACACACTTAACACAAAAGGACATTCATAGGCTCAAAGTCAAAGGATGGAAAACAATACTACATGCCTCAGCACTTTCAGAAAAAAGCAGGAGTAGCAATTCTGTTCTCAGACAATCTCAACTTCAAACCAAGAATGATCACACAACACAAAGAAGGCCACTATATATTGGTCAGGGGAAAAATTCAAAGAGCAAGAAGTAACATTCATAAATGTCTATGCACCAAACACAGCAGCACCCAACTATGTAAGACAAATCTTAAGGGACATGAAAAACTTAATGTCTAAGAACACAATCTTAACAGGAGATCTTAACACACCCTTATCTCAAAAAATATGGGTCAACCAGACAAAAATTAGCAAGGAAATAGCAGAACTGAACCAGAGCTTGGAACAAATGGACCTGGTAGACATATGCAGAGTGTTCCACCCAACCACAGCTGAATACACATTTTTTTCAGTTGCACATGGGTCATTTTCCAAAATAGACCACATACTAGTCCAGAGGTCATGCCTAAGTATATGCAAGAAAATAGAAATTATCCCATGCATACTATCTGACCATAATGCAATGAAATTGGAAATAAATGACAAAAGAAACCATAAATACCCGCTAAATTCATGGAAACTAAACAACACCCTTCTCAGCAATCAATGGGTTGCAGAAGAAATTCAACAAGAAATTCAACAATATCTACAATTCAATGAAAATTCAAGTACAACCTACTGGAATTTATGGGATGCGATAAAAGCAGTTCTTAGAGGGAAAATAATAGCTATGAACTCACACATTAGGAAAACAGAAAGGGATCAAATTAGCACCTTAATGTTGCACCTCCGACAACTAGAAAAAGAAGAGCAAACAAAACCCAGAGCACAAAGATGGGAACAAATCATTGTTTAGAGCAGAAATTAACTGAATTGAGATGAAAAAAACAGCTCAAAGAATCCACAAATCAAAAAGTTGATTTTTTAAAAACTAAATAAAGTTGATAAGCCTCTTGCCAACCTCATCAAAAAGAGGCAAAAGAAAATTGAAGTACCAGTGATAAGGAATGAAAAGGGTGAAATCACCACAGATCCAGTGGAAATTCAGAAGAATATCAATAGTTAATTCGAGAATCTTCACGCTCACAGAATAGAAGACACAGAAGAAATGGACAGATTCCTCGAAAGGTACAAATTACCAAAACTGAATCAAGAAGATATTACAACTCCAATAAGCTGATAACAGCCAACGAAATACGAAATGTAATAAAAAGCCTACCGACAAAGAAAAGATCAGGGCCTGATGGATTCAAAGCTGAATTCTACAAGAAATTTATAGAAGATATAATCATCACACTCCACAAACTCTTCCATGAAGTTGAAAAGGAAAATGTTCACCCGAAATCATTTCTGGAGGCAAGTATATTACTGATTCCAAAACTAGGGAAGGACACAACCAAAAAGGAGAACTACAGGCCAATCTCCCTCATGAACATACATGCAAAAATACTCAACGAACTCCTGGCAAATCATCAAGAAGATCATACACCATGACCAGGTAGGATTCATCCCAGGGATGCAAGGATGGTTCAATATTCCAAAATCTCTAAATGTAATACACTATATTAATAGACTGAAATCTAAAAACCACATGATCATCTCAATTGATGCAGAGAAAGCCTTTGACGAAGTCCAACACTCATTCATGTTCAAGGTCCTACAGAAAATTGGAATAGATGGACTCTATCTTAACTTGATAAAAGCCATCTATGACAACCGAAAAGCTCATATAATCCTATATGGGGAAAAACTGAAATCTTTTACTCTTAAATCAGGTATGAGACAAGGATGTCCTCTATCACCCCTCCTATTCAATATAGTCTTGGAATCCTTAGCAACAGCCATTAGAAAAGAGGGAGAAATGAAGGGAATAAGAATAGGAAAAGAAGAAGTTAAATTATCAGTATTTTTAGACAACATGATACTTGGAAGACCCCAAAAATTCCACCAAGAAACTACTAGATCTGATAGGGAAATTCAGTAGCATAGCAGGATACAAAATCAATACGCAAAAGTCAATAGCATTCTTCTACACAGATAACAAACATACTGAAAGGGAAACAATAGAAACAATACCTTTCAGAATAGCACCGCAGAAAATGAAATACCTTGGGATGCACTTAACCAAGGAAGTCAAAGATCTTTTCATGGAAAATTACAACACCCTAAGAAAAGAGATTATAGAAGATTTCAGAAAACGGAAAGTTATTCCCTGCTCCTGGATAGGAAGAACCAACATTGTGAAGATGGCCATACTCCCAAAATTGCTTTACAGATTTAATGCAATCCCTATCAAACTGCCAGCAACATTCCTCCCAGATATAGAGAAATCAATCCTAAAATTAATTTGGAACACAAATGATCTACAATAGCAAAGGCAATTTTGGCCAATAAAGACAAGGCAGGAGGCATCACAATTCCTGATTTGAAATTATACTACAAAGCCACTGTGATAAAATCAACATGTATTGGCAACAAAATAGACCTGAGAATCAGTGCAATAGATTAGAAGACGCAGAGGCAGCTATGAACACACTCAGCCATCTTATATTTGACAAAGGGGCCTCTTTAACAAATGGTGCTGGAAAACTTGGCTTTCTACATGTCAAAAACTAAAACTTGACCCAGCTCTATCACCATGCACTAAGGTAAAGTCAAAATGGATTAAAAATCTAAATATTAAGACAGAAACACTCAATCTCCAGGAAGAGAAAGTAGGAGGAACTCTTGAAGACATAGTGGTAGGTAAAAAGCCCATGAACAAACATATATTTGCACGGGAAGCTGTTGAAAGAATCAACAACTGGGATCAACTCTTAAGGAGCTTCTGCATGTCAAAAGAAATTGTCCACAGAGTGAAAAGACAACGCACAAACTTTGAAAAAATCCTAACTAATAAGCAATCAGACAGAGGACTACTGTCTAGAATATATAAAGAACTAAGATATAACATGGCCCTCAAATTTAAAGACCCAATTCAGAAATGGGCATCTGAGTTGAATACACACTTCTCAGAGGACGAAATTAAAGAAGTGAATAAATACGAGAAAAAATGCTCCACATCACTAGCCATTCATGAAATGCAAATGAAAACAACACTGAGATGCCATCTCACGCCAGAAAGAATGGCTATCATAAGGAAATCAACCAACAACAAATGTTGGAGACGTTGTGGGGAAAAGGGAACACTTCCTCACTGCTGGTGGGAATGTAGACTGGTACAACCATTATGGGGGTCAGTGTGAAGACTCCTCCAAAGAGTAGGACTAGAAATCCCATTCAAGCCGGCTATCCCCCCTACTGGGAATTTTCCTAAAGGATCTGGATACATTGTATCATAGAGATATATGTGTACCTATGTTTATAGCAGCACAATGTGTGATAGCAAAATCTTGGAAA
The DNA here is from genome assembly GCA_004027165.1 of Ctenomys sociabilis. Taxonomy (NCBI): domain Eukaryota; kingdom Metazoa; phylum Chordata; class Mammalia; order Rodentia; family Ctenomyidae; genus Ctenomys; species Ctenomys sociabilis. Next base: position 22,519 of record PVKA01035420.1, read on the forward strand.
CAACCAAGATGTCCATCACATGAGGAATGGTTGAAAAAGATGTGGTATTTCTATATAATGGAGTATTACTAAGCTATTAAGAATGATAAGTTTGAAGCATTTATACTGAAGTGGATGCCACT
>PVKA01035421.1:0-22643 GCA_004027165.1 Ctenomys sociabilis
CTGCCTCAGCCTCCCGAGTGCTGGGATTACAGGCATGCGCCACCACGCCCGGCCTTATTAGTATTATTTTTAATTAATTAATTAATTTGTTATAGGGTCTCACTATGCAGTTTAGATTAGCAGTGATTTTTTCTTTTTGTCTTTTTTTGAGACAGGGTCTCACTATGCAGTTCAGGCTGGCCTTAAGCTCACTTTGTAGCTCAGGCTGGTCTCGAACTCACAACAATCCTCCTGCCTCAGCCTCCTGAGTGCTGGGATTACAGGCATGCGCCACCACGCCCAGCTTAGCAGTGATACTTTTATCTCAGATTCCCCACACTGGGATTACAGGTGAACACCACCACACCCGTTTCATTGGCTGGCATGGCACGCCCAGGTTGCAGGGCTAGCACAGCATGCAGTACCAGGGATTGAAGTCAAGTCCTTGTGCTTGCCAGGCAGGTGTTTAGACCACTGAGTGATCTCCTAAGCCCTATAATACATTATTGTTAATGATGCTCACCTTATTGGGCAATAGGTGAAACCATACTCCTCTTGCCTAACTAAAACTACGTATCATCTAGTCAACTTGTCTTTATCCCACCATCCACCCTGTGGTAACCACTATTCTACTTTCTACTTGGAGAAAGCTTCTTATAGTTATGAATAAATGTAGGTTTACAAGGTAGGCATGGTGGTCCACACCTCTAATCCTAGCACTCTAGGAGGCAGGAGAGTCACAAGTTCTAGCCCAGCCTGGAAAGTTTAACAACTTAGCATGACCTCATCTCCATATAAAAAAAGGGCTGAGCAACTCAGTATGTAGATCCTTGATTCATTTCACCAGTACTGTTAGGGGAGAGGGGCTAGCTAGAAAAATATGAGGCACAAATCTATATAAAGTGAGGACAAGAAGGGACCAACCTCCTCTTCACAGGGGAAGGCTAAGGCCTTTTCTGGGGTTAAAGGAATGTTTCAAGGTCTGCAGTAGATTAACAGCTAAATCAAGATTATAGCTCTGTTTTTGAAACTCTCACTGTGGAGTTTTAATAGAAAAGTTATTAAAACATCACTGCTAGCTACTCAAACATATATATATATATATATATATATATATATATATATATACACACACACACTCAATGATGGATGTAGCTATAAAATACAGTGCTTTGAGTTAAATACATTGCATGAGACATTCTGTGACTAATTCAAAGGTATAAAAACATTTTTCTTTAGTTCTGTGTTTTATTTTACATGCAGAACACTTAGGAAAGTACTGCAGAAACCAGCTTAGCTTCTCAAGGTGACAAAGCTATGAATATTCTCCAGAGTGGACTTTGCAAGCACTTTGTAAGATTAATACGTCAATTAATTCATGGCTTTCCACAGCTCAGTAGAGCATGGTCCAAAAGAACTTTCTACAGCCGGGTGTGTGTGTGTGTGTGTGTGTGTGTGTGTGTGTGAGCGCATGGAGGAGCATTCTGAGTCGTAGGCCAGCCTGGACTACACAGTGAGTTCCAGGCCAACCTAGATCACAGTGAGTTTGAGGTCAGCCTGGACTACAAAGTAAGTTCAAGGTTAGCCTGGGCTAGGAAGTGAGGCCCTCTTGTCTAAAAAACAACAACAACAAAAAGCCAACAAAAAATGAATTTGCACAACAGCCACTGGACACATGTAACTACCAAAATGTGGCTATTGTGAATGAAGAAATGAGTTCCTAATTTTAGCTGTATGTGGTCAATGGCTGCCACAGTGGACCGTGCATTCTAGCAAGTGTTCACTTAGCCCAGGGGAACAGTGCCAGCCCTCGAGTTCCTGCTTGCACTGCTTAAGTTCCACATAGGGTTTTCATCCTGGCCGTCAATGAGGCTCACCTGGGGCATCTAGGCCTGACCCCATCCCTCTCCTCTCTTCTTCTCAGTGGCTTCCAGAGAGTGCAGCCAGGTAGGGAGCCGAGGGCCTCCTGGGAGCCTGTGATGGCCTCCCATACAAACAACAATGGTGTGTTCAAAACAGCTCTGGGATAGCTCAGCGGATTAAAGCTCCTGTTTAGGCAGAGTGCAGAGGCTAGCTAGGGTTCAATTCCCAGAGTGCTGTGCTGGCCCTTCCCCTGGAGGTGCACTGAGATGGCCAGTGGAGACTGGGCGTGGTGGCACATGCCTATAATCCCAGCACTTGGGAAACTGAAAACAGGAGGATCACTAGGAGTCCAATCTACGTAGTGAGACCTTGTACACCCTGTACTAAATACATTAAAAACAAAAAACAAAACAAAAAAAAAAAAAAGATAGCACTGGTGCAAAATTTTGAGCTCATCAGTAATTTTTTTGATTAACTATTAATGAAGATGCCAGGATCAGTGATTAGCTATGCTAATCTGAGTGAATATGCAGAGTCAAGGCAGAAGAATTCGTGCATGCAAATTTTAAAAGTGAATGCTACGTTCTACCTTTTAAACAAGGCCCACTATCTGTTCAAGTAATCTCAAAGCAGCCTATCTATGTCTTAAATGAAAAATAAACACAGATGTGAGTTTGGTAAGAATTGCTCAATGGTGACCCAATGCAGGAACTCACTCATTAAGTGCAAGGCTTTCAGCATGATAAAATCTTAGAGGGGCCAGTCATTTTTCACAAAACACATAGTTACTTAAACAACTTATCTGTAATAAATTTCTTGTTTTAATTAAAAAATGTGTTTATCTATTTCGTCTTGCTTCCTTTTGGTAGTGTGGGGGTGGAGGGGTGGGAGGATTAAGCCTAGGGCTGCCAGAGGCCTGGCCCCGGAGGTCCGGAGGACACAGTGGGTGAGCTGTGCCAACCCAGCTGAGTGGCCACTGAGAAAGGAAGACGCTACACACAGAGGAGTGAAGGCCTGCAAGTGCCATTAGGATGCAGAACCTGGGGTCAGTCAACGGGGACTCTAGGGACAGGGCAGGGCACTGTGTCAGATAATGATCTGCTCTAGTTCTTGGGACTGGTTTTGGCCGTTTGCAGACAGCACAGCAGAGCCAGTCTGTGCTGGCACCTGCCACATTCCAGCCTTTACTTGGGGCTGCAGGCTTCGGCCAAGGCAGCACTTCGGCCCCAGCCTCCTCACTCAGGAGGCCTCGGTGCTGTACCCACACTTGGCCCCTCATAGCTCTGGCTTTATGGTTCCCTCCACATGGGCTCATTGCGCAGTCCCTTGGGTGCATCCCTGCCACAGCCTCTGCACAGTAGTTGTGCTCTGCCCTAGGTCCACACTCCTCACTTCCTCGGTAACCTCCATCTGGGCTGGATTTCATGTGATGAACAGCAGGCAGGTAGCAGCTACTCAGATGCACACATGTCACTCCGTCTGAGTGTCTGTCATGCCTCTCATGTTTCCTCTTCAGCCCTTCTACCATCTAACAGGCTGTATGCTTACCAGGCTCAGGTCTGCCTCCTGCACCAGACTGGAGACCACCAAAGGGTTGGGATCCTGCATTGTTCCTTGCTGCATACTCAGCACTTGCCCTCACTGGTCCATGTCACGTGATAAATATGAAGTCTACACACAAAGTAACTCCAGTGGACTGTCACCCCTGTTGACTCTTTATACGGGGGAAATTGAGGCTGGTGTATTAAATAAAGCCAGGACACAGTTGTAAGCAGCAGTGTCCACCCAAATACAGCCTTCTGCAGGCTGAAAAAACAGACGGACATTCCATCTGTGTGTCTGCTGTGTCCCCAGCAAACGTGGCCTCAGGTCACCTTCACTGTCTCTCCCACTGCAGTGTGAGGAGAAACAGCCCATCTGCACCAATGATGGAGCAGGAATCCTTCCTCCATCTCTGGTGACATCTGGAAGGGAGTCAGAAACGGGCCACAACAGATTTACTTGGCTGCCAGTAAAGGCTACAAACAAGGGACTTTGCCTCTTGAGAGCTGTCTGTGAAAACACCTGCCAGGACAAGACTGTCTCCCCCACTGGGTCCTTTCCCCCAGCTGTCTCTCTGCTCAGCGTGACTCTGAACCTGCCTCCTGTTTGGGCCTAAAACCTGGGGTCTGATTAGCCAAGGGGAAGAAAAGAGCCTAAATCAACTGAGTATGACCAGGGACTAGAAAGCAAGACCAAAACAGAGGCATTTTGATGGAAAAACATCAGTTCCATAAAAACAGGACAAAGATTTCAGTTCAATGTTTTCATACAAAAGTACAAAAATAGTAGTCATAAAAGCGAAGTATAGCACACTGTCCTAGAAAATACTTGTTGGCATTTATTGTACTTTGCTTGGGAAAAACCAAACAAACCACAAAATCCAAAACCTAATGACTAAGAGATTAAGTAAAAGAAAAAATGAGGGGCCGGGAAGATGGCTCAGTAGAATAAGCGCTTCCCTGGCAAGTGTAAGGGCCTGAGTTCAATCCTCAGTTCCACCAAAAAAAAAAGAAAGAAAGAAAGAAAAAATGAAAACAGAAAATGTCACACATAGTCATACAACATGTGGAAATATTAGACAGCTACTGACTTTCTTTATTTTTGGGGAACCAGGGACTGAACTCAGGCCCTTGCCTTGCACTTGCCAGGGAAGCGCTTATTCCACTGAGCCATCTCCTGGGCCCAGATACTGATTTTCTACTCTGGTTAATTAAGCAAGATTTGAGTCAGACCTAAGAATCTGTACATTCATTTTTAACTTTTTTTTCAGATGATCGAGAAGTTATTCTGATGCCCCATGGCCAGTCATGCTCACGTTCTTGTGGTCACAGGGCAATCAAATTAAGGCAATTGCTAGAAATGATTACTATCAAAAGAAAATCACTTACTTCAAGGGTCTGCATCAGATTTGGTTTTATTGCATCTTTCATCAAAACTGTCAAGGCACCCGTCACTCCCTACAAGAGAGAGAGGGACAAAGAAAACAAACTTGGATTACAGACAAGGACTAGCAACGGGTGAGCCCGAGGCCTTTTCTGACACACTGCATCCTGGGTTGGCGTCTCACAGGTTGCCCTCAGCCCTGGGCTGCAGGAGATGAAGACGCAGGGGACACGGACCACCTGCCCTCCACCACAGCCAAGGGTGGATGGCAGCCAATCCATGCTGGCAGGACGGTGAGTGAACAGGAGTCTCAGTTCTTCTCTAGGTCTGCTGGGACGATGTCCAGGGGGCTTTCCAAGGAACAGAGCTGCCTAAGTTTTGGCCTTTTTTTTGAGACTGAGTCTCACTATGTAACGCCAGGGGCTGGCCTCAAATTCAGGGTTCCTCCTCCCTCAAGCACCTGAGTGTTAGGACTACAGGTGTGTGTCACCTTGCCTGGCTCTCTCTATGTATTCTGAGTGTATTTCCTGTTACCCAGGCACACTGTTTTCCTGCTAGGAGCCATGGACCCTGGAAAATGGGTCAAAGATGCGTAGGTGGGACTAGGCCTCAGTGCCTAGAACAAATAAGCCACCTCAGTCCTGGGATAACATCCTATCTGGCAAAGGTCGGCTATGGGTTGCCAGGCAACCTTGTGTCACGTGTTACTAACTTTGCAAAGGTATACATAAAAGTTGGTTTTGTTGTGGGGTTGTGTGCCTACCAGGCACACCAGCAACTATCTAGCCTGGATTTTGTCTTCTTGTCTACCTTTTTCTCATTACCGCTGCCCCTTCTCCCCAGGTAGAACCTCTCCGACTGAGACCAATGGATCGCTACTTTTTCCTTGTCTAAAAAAGTCTTATAAGATGAAGCCCTAAACCCAGGTTTTATAGGGTAGGAACAGAGAGCGATCAGGAGAGGCACCGGGCTCTACGCTGGCTCAGACAGCCGTGCTAGAAAGGCTCCTAGTTTGCATCTGGAAGGGGTCAGGCTCTCGACCTTCTCTACGCAGACTGCAGCTAAAGCCATCTCCCAACCCTTCCAAACTTCCTTCAAAGTCCTCTTTGGAGGGAAGAAAGAGGGGAACCAGGGCAGATATATGAGGGTTAAGGGGAAAGGGTACCCAAGAAGAGGCACTTTTTTTTTTTAATGAGTTGCCACCGGTTATTCCTTTTCCCAAAAGCACCCCTTCTTCCCTTGCTAAGGACTCTGAGTAGCACCTTGCTAATTTCAGCAAATTACTACAGCTAGATGAGAAGGCACACGCCTGTTCTCCTGGTACTCTGGAAGGCTGAAGCAGAAGGGCTACTAGCATGAGCCCAGCCCAGGCCCTGGAGGGAGACCAGGCCTGAAAATAAAAAGGGCTAGGGCTGGAGTTAGTGTGAAGGCCAAGGGCCCATTCCTTAGTACGGCCTACTTCCGTCACACAGATCAGAGGCAACAGGAAGGAAGCAGAAGCAGACATTTCTCCATGACCACCTGCTCAACCCCACAGTGAACCTCATTTCTGGGGGCCTCTTCTACACCAGGTGCTACCAAACCCATGGGAAGAGCGCTTCACCCGCAGAGGAAGCCCTATGGACTGTCATTTCTGTGTAAGGGATGTCACCCCATACCCTTATCCCATGTCCATGGAGTACAGTATGGTCATCTTCCAGGGTACCAAGGACGACACATCTGGAGAAACTGAGCAGCTTCTAAAATTCAGTCTCAGTTTTCTAGTGATGACCTTCAACTAGTAGCTCCTACTAGATGAAGCACAATTTGAAGAAATCAGGCAGTTTTTTTGCAAACAGAAAATACTCTTGATTCTTTTTTTTTTTGTGGTACTGGCGATTGAACTCAAAACCCTGCACTTGCCAGGCAAGTGCTTATTCTACTGAGCTATCTCTTACACTCTGGATTTGTTCTGGATCTGAGACTTTTTAGCAAACATGAAAATAATCTTAAAGGAATACTTGAAGTTCAGTTGCAAACCCTTCTGCCATGTATTTATAACTATCTAATATCAAAAGGATGGTGCTGGAGAGCTGGCTCAGTGGAATAAGCACTCTCCTGGCAAGCGCAAGGGTCTGAGTTCAATCCTGGGTTCTGAAAAAAACAAAGATCGAAAGGATATAGACAAACATATTTATATTGAAACTACAACAGCACTGTAGATAGAAACCGTGAGATTTAGGTTACTTTTTTTTTAAATGTATTCAGTTGTTGTTGTGTCTCACTAGGCAGCTCAGACTCATGGTGCTCCTCCTGTCTTCAGTCTCCCCAGTGCTGGAATTACAGGCGTGCACCACTACGCCCAGACTCTGGCTGGCTCGGCAGGCCCTGGGGGCGGGGCTGGTGCGGCCTGTGGTGCCAGGGATTGAACCAGTGTCCCTGTGCTTGCCTAAGCAGGTGCTTTAGTCCAGCGGGCTATCTCGCTGGCCTGATTTAGGTGATTCTTAATCTGCAGCGCCTTTCCCGTAATTTGTGTTTGTGCTTTCTCTAAGCTTTATACAGCACCCCAGGCTGCTGTACAAGCACCTTGTCTTATCCGCTTGCCAGCACTCGTGAGATGACTCACGCAGATTCATGCCTTCAAAAGCAGCCAAAAAAGTAATCAAAACACATTGGCAGAGGATTCGAATTATATTCCATGCAATATTGGACTGAATCCATACAACATTACTTGGCCTGGCCCCTTCCACAGCTGTGTTTCAAGCACCAGTTTCCGTCCTAAGATTCCATTCTTGAATGAGACTAAGTATGGAGCGGGCAAGCTTTGCTTTACGGCAGTGGATGCCCTAGGTCAGCCCTTGTGGCAACTGAGGTTCTTTGCTTTTGGTTTGAGACAGAGTCTTGCTACATAGTTCAGGCTGGCCTCAAACTTGCAGCAATCCTCCTGCCTCAGCCTCCCAAGTGCTGGGATTACAGGCTTGCACCACCATACTGTCTGGGTTGTTGGTAAAAAGAAATGTGACATTAGAGGAGCAAATTAAATAGCAAAACAGGCATCAGTGCACGTGTCGCTATTAAAGCTTTACAGTGAGCACCACTGTGCTTGACAGAGGAGTTCGAAGATGAAGGCTGATGAGGGCCAGGACTTGCTTACATTCCACGAAACCCTAATGTATGCCACAAACAAACTTGGGAACTGTTGGTGCTGACAATGTGCCCGTTTTAACTATAGCTTCCCATTCCTAAGGCAGAGCTACTTCTTCCTATCTCTTGGGAAAGGTGACTTGACCCCATTTAAGGTATAAATACATCATACATTTTTTTTTTTTTGGCAGAACTGGGGATTGAACTCAGGCCCTTGCGCTTGCCAGGGAAGTGCTTATTCTAATATCATACATTTTAAAAAAGCCATCAGACACAGCAACCTTACCCCAGGCTGCAGCAGGGACCAAGACTGGTGGGAATGGTGAAAAGCTCAGGCAATGAGCGTCCTGTGTTTTGGCTGCAGCCAGGCGCCATCACATGATAAATGTTCTCAGTGCCTTTAGCAGCATGAAGCTGCAGGGCGAAGAGACATATGGGGAAAAGAATTCGTGTCATGTGTGCAGATTTCTCCTGAATCGCCTCCACGTGTTGCTGGGTGGAGAGATCTTACACCGTTGATGGACAGGCAGCTCTCAAGGGGCAAGAGGGTTCTAACACTCACCAAGTCCTCTGCCGTCACAGGCTGCCCATTTTTGTCACTGGCCACCACCATCCTTCCCAGCCGCTCCTTCATGTCCTGGAGGCTGTCCGTCAGGGCTAGCACAGCCATGATCTCGCTGGCCACCGCAATGTCAAACTGTGCCTGGACAAGTCAAAGGCAAAGGCAGTGGTCAGCGACAGCGCCACATGGACGGCTCTTTCCACAGGAAGCAGGGTCTCAGCAAGGAAGTGTGTGTGTGTGAATTTGTGCGTGTCAGAGCATATGAAGCGTGCAGATGAGGACCATGCGGATGGCTGCCCGCAGTGACCATGCTGTCCACTGTGCTCTGCTCAGCAAGAGTTGGCTGGATAAGGCTCCTGCTAACAGGGTCACACGGTGTACTTGGATATCTGTCTCAGACTCAAGACTCAGTAGTGACGTCCTTGCTACCTAATACATTTCTACTGAAGGGCTCTGATGCGTCATGAAGGTAGAGACTGCGGTGAGCTCACTGCTGAGCTCCTGGCACACCAAACAGCCTGCTGGAAGCAACTGGCCCGTCAGGGAGGCTGTGCTGCTGTCCAGCAGATATGGAGCAGACAGTACCAGAAGACGGTCCTGCTGGCTTCCTTCACGAGAGGCCAATTTCCAAAGTTACAGCTTGGCACAGCAGCCTCTGAATCAAGTTCCGTTGCCCACCAGGGGCATGGCCATATATCAGAGCTCCAGGCTCCCAGCCACAGCCACTAGACAGCAGTGGCTGTGAAGAGCTCCCAGGGCTTCCTGTCCTCCTTTGGTTCTGGCTCCAGGCCGCATGAAGTCCCAAGGGACACAGGAGTGTGCCTTTCCATCCTCATGATGCAACCACTGGGACAGTTTCTCTGCACCAATCCACCGCATAAAGCTCCAGCTTAATTCCCTTCTTTCCCAGGGGAATGTCAGCCAGATGTTTGAGGTTACACAGAGAAAGATGCCTGAGCCTTTTTATCACCTGAGCCATTTTATCACCCGCTTCTGTCACTGCCAAGTGAGGACAGCAATAAGGAGCTTGCTGTCTCCTTGTGCAGGACTGTGATAGTCAATCATTTTGTGAAAATATATTTCCTGAAAGTGAAATGCAACTATATTCAGTTATTACAGTCTCAACAGAACTCCTTCTAAACATGAGTGACTTTTCATTGCATGAAATCTAGGACTCTGCACTACTATTATAAACAGTGCATGGAAGATAATGACTAAAATACTGAGAATTCTTCATAAAACACAAGACTGGGAATATTCTCAAAGAATGAACAGTGTAAATCAGCAGAGTTCATAATGCACATACAGATACATTGTTCATCTGTCATTGCTTTACAATTTCCAACTTTTTAATGCAATTACCAAACAATCCCCAATAGAGCCAATTTAAATTTCATTAAACTCATTTTGCCAACTGAATAATGTGCAGAGTAGAAGGCTGCTCAGTTGTTTTGCAAATAAAATAGTTCAAAATCATATCAAGGGGAAATGGCAACTTTTATTGTTTATCAAGTTGTCACAAATTCACTCAATGCTGTCCAGTGTGTCAGCTGATTTAATTTTCCTGGAAGAAATGTACCTCAGCCTGTGAAGTTTGCATCTCTGAGCCCTGTGTTACACCTCTACGGTTTTTCCTAAAGATATTGTAAGTATACACACAAATAAGCATTTATGATTACTACAGCTTATTTAGAATAGCTAGCTGTGTAAACATCCCACATGTCCATTAACCGGGAATTGCTGAATAATTACCCAGTACATCTGCAAGATAAAAACGATACTGCAGCTCTACATAATGTCAGATGTTCTCCAGAAGGTCTTATGGTTAAAAGGAAGCAATTAAAGTTCTTAAATAAAAATAAATAAAAAGTTCTTAAATATAATATAATCCTTTTTTTTTTTTTACTTGAAAATATGTATAAAGCAATACAAAACAGAACCTTGGGAAAATCAGTCGACACCCCCACATTTCTCATTGTAAATCTGACTTACAGACTGGCTGCGCTAGTGTATGAAACAGGCTTAGGACACAAGGTACCACGGCAGACCCTCAAATCACGGCTGCTGCCAACTGTCCACCTTTCCAGAAACCAGCTAAACAGCACCAAATTTGTAGCGATGAGGGAAAAGACCTTCTTTCTTACTCTTTTTCTTTCCCCACCCACATTTCAGAGACAACTAGATTTTTAAAATTTTTTTATTTACTTGTTTCATACAGGGTCTCACTAGGCAGCTCAGACTTGTGGTGATCCTCCTGCTTTCAGCCTCCCCAGCGCTGGGACTACAGGCCTGAGCCACCATTCCTAGACTTGGGGTCGGGATGATGTGGCATGTGGTGCTGGGGACCGAACCCTAGTCTCTGAGCTTGCCTAAGCAGGCGCTTAGTCTGCTGAGCTATCTCGCCAGCCCTCAGAGGTAACTCTGATTCTTAGGACCTTTTTGGCTCCCGTCATCATAAGAGCTCTACTTACGTGGCTGCACCTATGTGTGCCACTGTGGTCAACACCTACGTGTGCTTTAATAAAAAGGCAAGAGTTAGCACACCATTTGAAGCAGTCAGTTCGTGTTCATTCCACCTGACAGCTGTTGTAATGTCTGAGATTACCCACCACACGGCTCTCAAACATGCAGGCCAGGGGCTGGGAAGATGGCTCAGTGGAATAAACGATTCCCTGGCAAGCTCAAGGGCCTGAGTTCAATCCCCAGTTCTGTCAAAAACTGTGTGTGTGTGTGTGTGTGTACACAGGGTGTGCCACAGACGTGTCATGCTTCCTAATGACAGACGTGTGGACTACTCCAAATATTCTGTTACAAAGAAAACTGCAATTCATACCCTGAGTAAATTTTTTTTTCTCTTCACACCTGAACAAATATTTCTTCTCCTTTTTCCCCTAAGTCATTTTGATCCTGAAGCAGTAACTGTTGGTTTATTTCAGATTTTAATAGTAACCAACTATCACCCAAAAAGGCTTTGGTGACTTTTGATTCTGCTAAAAATTTCCTTAGACCTTGCTAACATTTAGCATTAACTATTTAGGTTTTGATAGGCTCATAAATACAGTAATAATCTACTATATTAAAAAAAAAATTCTATGTAGCTGGTGCAGGGTCTCACTACACAGCTCCCATTTGCTGAAGGTTTCAGCCTCCCAAGCCTGGGATTACAGTTGGGCCCAGTTTTGGCATGCCTAGGGACAGGGCAAGGGCATCATGTGGTGCTGGGGATCAAACCCGGGTCCTTGGGCTTGCCAGGTAGGCACTTAAGACCACTGAACTATCCTGTGGCCCTTCCCCGTGGTTTTGATGTGCAGTTTTGTGAATCTCTTTGCATGATGGCATTTTATTTTTTTATCTGCAAATTGTCTTTTTATTTTATTTACAGTGTTTATTCACCAAGTATTTATTACCTACTACTATTATGTGGGACAGGTCACTGTGCAGGTTTTCTATTTATTTATATTTTGCTTTGGTGCTTAGGACTGAACCCAGGGCTTTTGTACTTAGCTATATCTTCAGCCCTTTAAAAAAAATTTTTTTTTTTAAATTTTGAGACAAGATTTCACTAAATTATCCATGCTGGCCTAGAACTTGTAACATGCCTGCCTCAGCTTCCCAGAGTGGCAGGATCATAGGCATCAGGGCAGTTTTACGTAAGTCAGCCAGGGAAGACCTTATAGAAAAAAAACAGCTCCTGAATGTGGATTTGTGGAGCAGTTTTCTACATGTGGCATGACCAGCCTTCTCATATTTGTCACAAACATCCCCTCTTGGGCTACTAAGGGTCTTTAATGTTTTTGTGCCAGTTGTTCTTTTTTTTTTTTTTTCTTTTATGTTCACTTAGCCTTGTGTCATTTTCCTATTGAAGTCTTTAATTTTTCACTGTATTGGAACTATTTCTTTTTTTAAAAAATTTAAAACAATTTATTATTTATTTATGATAAATAAATTTATTATTTGTTTACTTGATACAGGGTCTTGCAATGTAGTTCAGACTCATAGCGATCCTTCTGTCTCAGCCTGGGATCAGGGGCTGGCACAGCATGCCTGGGTTTGCTGGGCTGGTGCGGTAGGTGGTGCCAGGCATCAGACTCGAGTCCTTGCGCTTGCCAGGCAGACACTTAGACCATCCAGCTGTCTCCCCAGGCCCCAGAATTATCTACTTCCTTGATAGCTTCTGCATGTTATTTCAGGGATCGTTCCTCTCTATAGCATCTGTTAATGTTTGATTCATTCTGAGTAGCTTATTTCCTGCTTCGTAAGTTTGTATGTTCAGTCTTAATGTTTTATGCTACTATTTCCATTTTGTTGAAAGATCTGAGGTTAAAAAAAAACAAAACAAAACAAAAAATAGCCCACCTTGTTCTTCAGCTCCCTGCTTCCACTTTCCAGAGGCTGCTTGGTGTTTGGTGCTGCCGAGCATTCTTATTCCTTGGGACTAATCAGGACCTTTGCTCTCTGGCAGCTACTAGGGTTATTATGTTTTTCAATTCCTCAGTGTTCTGAAATTTCTACCTGTTGGGTATAAATCTTTTTCCGCTAATCCTGTTCTGTCTTGTCTTTCAGCATGAAAAGTCATGCTTTCCCTCGGGTCAAGTAACTTTTTAATTACTTCTTTGGCTTCATCTTGCCTTTTTATTAAAGCACATCCTCCTGCAACACCTCCTGGACCTGGCTGCAACTGCTTGATGTGTGCAGTTTCCTATCCCTTCCTTTCCAATCTGTTTCCCTTGTAAGTTATGTCTTCAGACGAGTTCTCAGTTTAGATGCCTTTCTGGAGGTAGGAGGCAACTCAGACTCTGAACTGGATCTTTCTTGTGACAACCATAGTTTTACGTGCAGGAGTTAGCACACCATTTGAAGCAGTCAGTTCGTGTTCATTCCACCTGACAGCTGTTGTAATGTCTGAGATTACCCACCACACGGCTCTCAAACATGCAGGCCAGGGGCCGGGAAGATGGCTCAGTGGAATAAGCGATTCCCTGGCAAGCTCAAGGGCCTGAGTTCAATCCCCAGTTCTGTCAAAAAACAAAACAAAATAAAAAAACCCCAAAAAACAAAAGAAAACAAAAACATGCAGGCCACCTGAGTCACTATTTGGTTTCCCTATGCAGGCGCTTCTCTTTGGGAAAGCAGTGTCAGCCTTTGCAGCACGCACGGCTCTGCCCAGGGAGCATCCTGGCTGTGTGTTCCACCTCACCTGTGGGCTCTGGGTGAGGCCAGCCTGGGTGCTGAAAGCCCAGGTCCCGGCAGTGCTGCTGTCTGACCTCTCACAATGGAGCCGCTCTCACAGCTGTGCTGGTCTCCAGGTGCCCTCTGAGCAAACAACCCCAGGCTGTCTCTCTTCCCGAGAGGACAGACACAGATGCTGGCTTCCTTTGAGCAAGATATCACCACCAAGACAGTGTTACCAGACACCTGCCACCCAGGGAGCGGGTCAGAGACACAGGTCGGGCCTGGGTGTGTTGGCTCTCTCAGCAATGGGTAGAGACATTGTCCCTAGCCAGAGGATCACATTCAGCCCAGCCTGTGACACAGCTACGCAGACGGTGTCAGCACAGGTGTTACAGGAAGGTCCCCTTTGCCAGCTGACTGCATCCCAGCCTAAGCACAAAGGTACCTCCTGCCTCTGACTTTAGAGGATCCTCAAACCTGCCGTCATGCTTTGCACTGTCCTTCTACCCACCTACCCGGCGCTTTCCATCCTCACAAACTCTGCCTTTCCACTCAGACGATCTTGAGCCAGCGCCAGGGGCTGGGGAGGAGAGTGGTGTGAGGCTTGTAGGTCCAGTCCTCTGTTTGCCTCAGAATATTTCCAAAGTTCCCAAAGTCTGTTTGGTATGCAGACTGAATATTGTAGTGAATATGACTTTTTTTCTTACATCGCTACTAAAAATTTAATGGAAAGGCTGTAAATCTAAAACTTCCCCAAAATACAAAGTTTAATATGCACACACACACAAAATCGGAGGTCTACTTTGCCTGGCTGGAAAATTGTGGAGTGAGTTTCTATTCCTTAAGAGCCTCTGACCCACAGCAGAGGCCCACGAAAGGAGAACGCATCAAGTACCCACACTCCGCACGGCTGGACGACCCATTCCCCTCAGCCACTCCCCATGCTACTCAGCCTGACAGCTCTTTTGTTCGTTGGTTGATGGGAATCAAGTAAAGTATCTGCCACGCTCACTTATCAGGCCTTATGCAGATGCCGTACAAAGTCATGGGTTTTCTGTAAAATATCCCAAGAATTTGTGTGCCCAGCCCGGATCACCCCAAAGAGGAAGAACCGGGAAGAGGACCCTGGCCGTCCCACCTCCTGAGGCTCTCTCTGGCCCTGCCCCAACTGAAAACCCACTGGACAATAGAGGCGCTGCAGGCCAGGCCAGGCGGGGTGGGACTGATGCCAAGGGAAGGGGCTGAGAAGAGGTATGCGGTGACGGAAGAAACCCAGCTGGGGAGCAGAGCAGCTTCCAGGAAGGAGGAGCACCTACCTGCCGGGAGCAACCCTTCTCTGTGCTGGCCTGCCCAATCGTTATTTTTCGTAGAAATCGATCATTGGTATCCAACACTGAAAGAGAACAGATTACTCATTCAGTCCACAAATAGGGAATGGCTGCCTGGGTTACAGAGCAAAGGGTGGAACAGGCAATTCCCGCTGGTGCCTTAGGGAGACTGAAGGGGTTGCGGAAGGAACCTGTCAGGTGATGGAGCCATAGGGCTGGTCTAAAATTAGGCAGCGAGGAGAAGAGCTTCTAAAATGATGACACTTCACGGGGCACCTGAGTCGCAATGGGTCAGGTGGGTTTCACACAAAGTTAGATGAACGACTGCATGCCCCAGTAAGCCTACTCCTACGTACTATCCAAAAGGACTAAAAGTGGGGACTTGAACTTGTACATTCATGTTCACATTGGCACTATCTGCGAGAGTCCAAAGGCGGAAGGAACCCAAGTGCCCAGTGACGAGTGGACAAACATATGGCATCTGTCTGCAACAGAGTACTACACAGCCATGAAAAGAAGGGCAACTTAACCCATGGTAGAATGTGAACAAAAATCAGGCATACCAGGCAGAGTAGAATACACCAGACTAGGGACTTACAGATACTGCCTGATTCCACTTATATGAGGCACAAAGAACAGGCAAATTCACCAAACAGACAAACAGAAATTACCAGCGGCAGAGGAGGAGTTGTTATTTAATAGGGACAGAATTTTTGTGATGAGGATTTTGTAATAGTGGCGATGGTGTAATTATGGGGCATCTATTTGATAGCATGGATTATATATTGGTAGATGGTTAAAATGATGACTAGGACGATGTGCACATTTTGCCACAATAAAAAAGTACATAAAGTATTCTTGGGGTGGGGAAGCAGTTGATTGTGATTAGGACTGGCCCTGATTTTGTTTCAGTGGTTTGTTTAAATTGCACTGATTCAGATTTTGTCTGTGAAAATAAGATTTGGTTGAGTAAAAATCAAATTTACAATGCCAGGAAACAAAGCCAGGACCAAGACTTCACCAGTAATTTATGTGGCAGCTCACAGTGAGAAGTGAAATACAGTCTGCTGCATGGACAATACGGCTCTGATGAAAAGGGTGACAGAGATCCCATATTTGGGGGTGGCGCTCATCCGCAGAAGAAGTGACACTTGTTTTTCTCTGATACACAAAGCACATGCCACGTATCAACCCAGAGTGCACCATCCACATGGAAATCTTTCTTGTAACCTAAAAACTAAAAGGCCTCTCCTCAACAGTGTCACCGGCTACTGTTTTTATTTCCAAGATGCAAAGGAAAAATACCCTTCTTATCTGAGGACTAGAATCTACACTCTTGGCACCAGACAGAGGGGATCTTTTTATCAGATTTCCTTGACATTAACAATAGAAACACAGTGGTCATTTGTTTTGTTTTGTGTGTATATGTAGCAAAGAGAAAATAAGCAGGAATAAAAAATAAAAAATGCTCAACAAGGTCAGTTATGATCAGTGGCCCCTGAGCCTTCCAACTGGGCCAACTGCCAATCTGCCAGCACTTTGATACAAACGGAAAGAAGTGTGGAGAGACAGCGCTGGGGCAAGGGAGAGCAGGACGGCACTGGGTGACTCTGTACCTTGCTGAGGAAAACAAGTAAACATGGGCAAAGGAGATCCTAAGAAGCCAAGAAGCAAGACATCATCATACATATGGTGTGCAAACTTGGCTGAGAGGAGCACAAGAAGAAGCACCCAGACACTTCCATTAACTTCTCAGTTTTCTAAGAAGGGCTCAGAGAGGAGGAAGACCATGTCTGCTAAGGAAAAAAGAAAATTTGAGGACATGGAAAACGTGGATCAAGCTGGTTATGAAAGAGAGGTGAAAACTATATTCCTCCTAAAGGAGAAACAAAGAAGTCGAAGGATTCCAGTGCGCCCAAGAGGCCTTCTTTTGCCTTCTTGTTCTGTTCTGAGTATTGCCCAGAAATTAAAGGAGAACACCCTGGTCTCTCTATTGGTGATGTTGCAAAGAAACTCGGAGAAATGTGGAACAATACTGCAGCAGATGACGAGCAGCCGTACGAGAAGACAGCTGCTAAGCTGAAGGAGAAGTGTGAAAAGGACATCACTGCCCCCTGGGCTAAAGGAAAACTTGATGCAGCCAAAAAAGGGAGCTGGCAAGGCTGAAAAAAGCAAGAAAAAGAAGAGGAGGGGGAGGAAGATGAAGAGGATGAGGATAAAGAAGAGGATGAGGAGGAAGAAGAGGATGATAAGTAAGTTGGTTCTAGTGCAGTGTTTTTTTTTTGTCTATAAAGTATTTAATTCCCCTGTACACAACTCCTTTTGAAGAAAAAAAATTGAAATGTAAGGCTGTAAGATTTGTTTCTAAATTGTACAGTGTCTTTCTTTTGTATAGTTAACACACTACCGAATGTGTCTTTAGCTAGCCCTGTCCTGGGGGTATTTTCAATAGCAACTAACCTTGCCTGGTATACTATGGCAGTGTAAATTGGCATGGAAATTTAAAACAGGTTCTTATTGGTGCACAGCACAAATTAGTTATATGTGGGGTCAGTAGTTTTTCATCTTCAGTTGTCTCTGATGCAGCTTATATGAAATAATTGCGTTCTGTTAACTGAATACCACTCTGTAATTACAAAAAAAAAAGTTGCAACCATTTTGTTGACATTTTGAGTGCGTCTAAGGAAATATAATTTTTTTTATAAAAAAAAAGAAAGAAGCATGTAAAGTGCCGGCGATACACAAAAGAGGAAATACGAGTTAATTCCAAAGCACAAGAATGACAGACTCCAGCCAACAGTCCAAGTTAGGGATACACAATTCCTGTCCTCTGTAGGACAGAGCCGAAAGGAGTAAGCAACCAGCAGAGAAAGAGGCCTTTAGGCTTCCGTATGAAGCACAGGATGAAGCAACCACCAGATTTTGTACATGGGCTGAAAGAAAGGGGCGACCATCAAATGGGCTGATCCATGTCTCTGAGGTCCCTCACTGGTCCACCGAGTTCCCCTCTAGATACCAAGTCATCTGGAATCTAAACTCATCACAAGGGCTAAACCAGGGAACTCTGCTAGCAAAGGCCCTGGACTCATCTACTGGAGACTGCTATTTCTCACATTAACATCAGGTAATCAGAGCCAAACTACTTCTCAGATGTCAGCACAAATTCCTCGGACCCAGGTGGCTTGTCCATTGCAATAGAGTTTTCTTCACATTCATGCCCTGAACAGAAATACAATGCTAGCATTTTTCTGGAATAAATTTTTTTTTTTGGAATAATTTTTAAAAAGTTGTCACTTCCACTAAAATTGGTTTGTAACCACAGAACACTTCAGTTCTTGCTTCCTCAGGGAGAACCCAAGGGCACGCTGGCCCTAGGTATAAGCGCTGATTCAGCCTTTCTCCTCCGTCCATCCTGGGCCACTGTCCTATTTCTGATGGCTGTCCCAGCTTAACTCCCAAAGTGGATAGAAAAGAATGCCCTTTGGGGTAGACATTTCTCTCAGCACTTCCATTTGCCTGGTTTAAAACTTATCACTTTCTATCTGCATGATTTTTCTCTTAGAAGTAAACTTCTCAAAAGTTTTAAAGAATAACACAAACTGAGACATGCCCTGAAAAGACTGACTATACATCTTGGCTGTGTGACGTTTTAATAATTAACTTTCTACTTACAATTTTAAAGCAATTAGTAGATGTCCCAATTGCATGTTGAAAATGTTCATATAGGTTGCTAGAAAGGTCATGGAATACCATTTCAAGAACAGAGCCTAAGAAAGCTGTGTTCACCTATAAAGGAATATTCTGGAACCACAATGGTTATATAACAGCTAACCAAAAAGAAAAACTGCTTCTGATATAAATGAAATTAGTAGGATATAACACTGATACACCTAAATCATAACAGAGCTAGATGTAACAAACTAGATGTAACAAAAAACCTGTAACTAGCAGTGCTAGTAGGAAGAGGAGATAAAAGTTTTTCATTCTTTGGATATATTTCTGACAACTACATGATGATATTATTTATTTTTAAATGAAAAATAGGTTCACAATAGTTTCAGGGACATTTCTATCTTCGCCGGGGCACAACGGCACACACAGAGCCTCCCCATGCAGTTCTGAGACTTCTTTATTTATTTCATTTGGCGGAATCGGGGATTGAATTCAGACCCCTGCGTTTGCCAGGGAAGTGCTTATTCCACCCCCTCCTCCCCCACGCAGTTGTTACCACAGGCCATCTCGTGCTCACCAGGCTGGGCAGTGCCTGCACTCTGTAAAGCTGCTCACACTTCTGTGGCACCTCCTGAGGGGGAGACTGGTGGAGCACCTCTAAGTAAGCACCTCTAAGTGAGCTCTCTAACCTCAAAATCTGAAATGTTCTCAAAGCTGAAACATTCTGAGGGCCACGTGATAGCTCACGGAGAGAATTCGGCACGATGAAAGGCTGTTTCATGTGCGCCTTTATTGAAAATACTATACAGAGTTACCTTCAGGCCGTGTGTCTATGAAACACCAGTGTTGTGTTGGCTTAGACATTCTTAAAATATCTTATTATGTACATGCAAATACTGTAACACAAAAAATAAATATGAACTCAGTACCACTTTTGGTCCCAGGCATGCGGGATGAAAATGTGTGTTTTAAGTTTTGTCTTAAGAGCATTAGAAGTCTCCCAGCTATGTCTCTCAGTCCTTAGTGCCTGGCTCAATGGGCTCCCCCGGGGGAAACTTCCTTGGCCTGGGCCAGCCCAGGGAAGGCAGGACCTGGTCAGGCAGGGGTGCAGGAGGGGCTCGCCAAGGCGGGCTGTGGGAGGCCAAGGGCAGCCCACCTGACCACAGAGTGGAATGAGCAACAATTTTGTTTTTGTTCGTTTTGAGGTTATGAGCAGAATAGATTTATTGAGAGAAAGAAAGCTCCTGTCTAAGAGAGGGATAGGAGGGGGGCCCGAGAGGGTAGTTCCCCGGGAAGCTGTCTCTTCCAGGGACTTTTATAGAGGAAAGCCATGTGGTGAGGAGGGTCTAAGGTGGTAAAGACATAGGAA
Source organism: Ctenomys sociabilis (assembly GCA_004027165.1). Classification (NCBI taxonomy): domain Eukaryota; kingdom Metazoa; phylum Chordata; class Mammalia; order Rodentia; family Ctenomyidae; genus Ctenomys; species Ctenomys sociabilis. Next base: position 19,994 of record PVKA01035421.1, read on the forward strand.
TTCGCTTAGGTGGACAAGAGGCGGGATGAGGCAAAGCATGAACAACCATAGCAATGGGCAAAGACATATAAACATTTGAAACAGAGGTTTGCTACCTAAGCAGGTCCCAATTGAGAATTTATGAAAGAAAAGCAAACTTATATCTCCGTCCAATGATCTCGGTGGGACTCTCCAAAATGATACAAGGAGAAAAACTGATCTCGGATGGGTGACCTCCAAATGACACAGGGAAAAACGATCTCTGGACCTGACCTATACAAGTTCGTGTTCTCTAAAATTGAAGAATGAATTTTAGGAACAAATGGAGGTTATGAGCAGAATAGACTTATTGAGGGAAAGAAAGCTCCTGTCTGAGAGAGGGACAGGAGGGGGGGCCCGAGCAGGTAGTTCCCCAGGAACAATATTACTAGATGGTTCCGTTATCACCCAGGGTGGCAGGCAGGTCAGCATCTGGCAAAGCGAACCCACTGAACTTAGGGGACAGAAACGGAAACATGAGAATGTACTAAAGATAACAGCTATAAAACAAGCATTTGGTAAACACATTTGGAAAGCGCATAGAAAGAGGGAACGTCGGTGGGAGGAGGTCTGAAAAGGGCAAGTCATCAAGAGTAGCTGCCCCACTCTTGAGAAATCTAGCCTGTCACCCATTCCCAGCACACAGCAGTCGGGGTAGGTCTCACCAGTGACGTGCCCAAGTCAGTGTGGCTGGGAAGGGGTAGGGCAGAGCCAACCACACCTGAGGTCCCGGACTCACAGTTGAGCCTCACCCCACAAAGCCCACCCACAGTGAATGAGGAGACACCAAGGGAGGGGTACATTAGGGAGGGTTGGTGAAGCTGGAGGCAGGCAGGGAGCCCATCAGGAGCCCAGCAGAGTGGGCAGCTGTGTTGCAAGGGACCGGAGGAGATGCGGCAAGCACCTGGAGGCACCTTCTGGACCAGGAGGAAAGCTCTGAGGGCTGGTGGGAAAGAAGTGGAGGGAAGAAACAGGTAGAAAGACAAGTTGACAGAACCAGGGAGGGAAATGTAGCTGTAATGTTGCTTAAAAATACAGAAAGAAGGATGGGCGTGGTGGTGCATGCCTGTAATCCCAGCACATGGGAGGCTGAGGCAGGAGGAGTGCTGTGAGTTCGAGGCCAGCCTGGGCTACAAAGTGAGCTCGAGGCCAGTCTGAATTGCATAGTGAAATCCTGTCTCAAGTAGGCAAAAAAAAAAAAAAAAAAAAAAAAAAAAAAAAAAAAAAAAAAAAAAAAAAAAAAAAAAAAAAAAAAAAAAAAAAAAAAAAAAAAAAAAAAAAAAAAAAAAAAAAAAAAAAAAAAAAAAAAAAAAAAAAAAAGCAGACAGAAAAGGCCAAGGAAAAGTAATGAAAAAGAGGAAATTAATTTTTCTTTAGAAATTTGGAAAGGTGAGAATAAGCCCAGGCAGCAGTTAGTTTAAGAGGCAAGGAGGATGAAGGGAAAATACAAGGAGCGGAAAGAAACAAAGCATGAAACCCAGCTGTGAGTCCACAGGAAGACAACGCTGTGCGCTTAGTAAGTGAACCCGCGACTCTCCCAGCACCCACCTCGCTGCCACGTGATGGTGGTGGGGTCGATGTCCAGGCGGGCAAATCTTCTCATTTCCTCCTCAGTCAGTGTGCTTGGATCTGTCTTGTTGATCCCCAGTTTCTAATGATAAAAAAAAAGTGACAGGTTTGAGAAGGAAGAAAAAGTGATAGGTAAGCGTAGTCTCTGGAAGTCCATAGCCGGCCCTTTGAATGCAACAGATCTGGAAATGGAGCCAGGACTCCCTGCTACCGGCTGTCTTCTCTGGAGCTCACCAGGCTGTGCTGCTCTGTGTGTGACTGCGCTTAGAAGGGGCACGAGTAGCTGTCCACACGACGGATGCTTTAGGGCTGGGAACACAGTTCAGTGACACAGCACCTGCCTGGCAAGCATGATGTACTGGATTCCCAGGATCAAAAACCCCACAAAAACCAAAAATAAAACCCTCCACAAATTCCCAGATAATTGATGCTTTACTTCAGCAGCTGGCCCTGCCAATATAAATAGCAATAAAATGGCCTGGTGTGGTGTGTGTACCTGCAACCGGCTGAGGTAGGAGGACTGACACCAGGAGTTTCAGGCCAGCCTGAATTATACAGCAAGATCCTGTCTCAAAAAGTAAAATAGCAATAATTTTTCAAGTAAAGTTTATGCTTAAGTTTCAAAACAAGTTATTCCCAAGACACGGAGGAAAAAAATTAAAAATGCTAATGCATTTATTTCTGTAAAGAAAATATCTTAAGAAAGTGGTTTTTTTTTTTGTCAAAATTACATTTTAATACATTGCCCAGATTGACAGAAAAATGTATGGCCAATATTCTACCTTTTGAGAGAAAAGTTAGAGAAAGTAGCAGATTTTTGAAGGGCCAACATAGTTGTGGAACTAAATGTAGAATTTCAGTCATCCTTCTTTTTTTTTTCCATTTATTTTTATTTTATTAAAATACAAATGTCAATCAGACAGTTTCAAGACACCTTAACCATACAGAGTCGATGAATTAATACATTGCAAACTGTTTTCATAACGTTTTGGTACTGTACAAGGTGCATACATGAAATTATATTTACAGGTTTTTTTATAGCTGAATTATATCAAAGATTCAA
>PVKA01035422.1:0-22606 GCA_004027165.1 Ctenomys sociabilis
CTATAATAAAATTAGCATTTTTGTGTGAAACATTGTCTTTTATATACAGTGTCTTCTAATTAAACAAGGTAAGTTAAGATGTACATTTACTTCCAAATAGGGTTAATACTTACATAGTTTTTATTTTGTTTCACTTTTACTATTGAGTGTCTTGTCCACTAAAAAGTAAATTTTATTGATTTTTAATTCATAGGAATTCGAACCACCTTCTATTTTATTTTATTGTTGTATATAGTTCATATTCTCTATGAAAAAAAATTTTAAATTTGATGTTATATGTACATTTATTATATTTGAAGTGGCAAGCATGTTTTGTTTGTTTGTTTGTTTTGGGACTGGAGATTGAACTGAGGCACTTGCACTTGCTAGTCAAGTGCTTATTTTAGTGAGCTATCTTCCCCAACCCCTAAAACATGTTTTTTGACATCAGTTGTTATCACACAACCTGGGAATTAGTAGATGTATATTTTTCATATCCTAACAAGTTACCGGCATATGTCCTACCATATTTCTATTGTATCAAGTACATATATTTCCAAATTTTGTTTTCATGTTGGTGTAAATATTACAGTTTACATAAAATTTTGTTTTCTTACCAAAAAAAAAAAAAAAAAAAAAAAAAAAAACATGAGTCCTGAGCTCAAGAAGTCAGGTGAGCCATACCCATAGCACAATATAAGAGCTAACAATTTCTTTCTTTTTCTTTTCTATATTAAATTTTGGCTTTTAAAATCATTTTTATTAGTGTATGTTTTTAATACATGGAGTATACATTGATCCAACAGAGTAGGTCTACAAAATACAGCTGTTTTTTCTTCAGTCCTTTTCCCTTGCCCACTCACTTGCTTCTACTTCTGCATCACCTTTCCCCATTTTTATTCTTATTACTATTATTCTTAGTTCATGGTTATGACATATAATGTTTGTGCTCATCGAAGCTATTAATTTTCTATACATGGCATGTCTTACTTCCTCTTTCTCCTGGTTGTTTCATTGCCCTTGGTTTTCTGGAACCCTGCCCATCTGTGAGAGATCTAGGCTCTTGTTTGCTTCTATCCATTCTTTATTATGTTTCTTTTATGTACTTTGCCTCTCTCAAATGAGAGTTACCATTCATAATTTCAGGTTGTGTGTCTGATTTATTTCACTCAACAGTATATTTTTCAGGTATATCTATTTTTCTCACCAATGTCCTGAATTTAACTTTCTTTATAGGCAAGTAGTATTCCATTAAATATAGATACCACATTTCATTTATCCATTCACCTGGTGGTGGATGTAAAGATTGCTTCCAGGATTTAGCTATTATAAGCTGTACTGTGCTAGTATAAACACTGGTACACCTGAATCATGGTAGTATCGCATTTTTAGCACTTTAGGGGGAGACATTAGTAAAAATAATCACCGGGTCTTATAGAATTTCTAATGTTAGTGCTTTGAGAAATCTCCACATTGATATTTGTAATGATTATACTAATTTACATTACCATCAACAATTTGTGTGTGTGGTTCCTTTTCCACCACAGCCACTCTAGCAGTTGTTATTCTTTGATTTCTTTATTATTTTAGATGATTTAACTTTTCAAGTTCTTTCTATATTTGAGGTATTAGAAATCTGTGAAGAATAATAACTTTCCTAATCTGAAAATAAGTGTGGCTTTATTTTTTCTTTTTGTATTTAGGACAAGGTGCACAGGGAATACAGGGTCTCACTGTGTAGATCAGACTCATAGTGATTCTCCTGTTTATAGCCTCCCAAATGCTGGGATTACAGGTGCACATCACCATGCCCAGTCTCAATCACTAGCATGGTGGTCCTGGGGACCGAAATCTTAGCTTCTGTGTTGCCTAAGCAGTCACTTTAATTCTCTGAGCTATTTGGCTGGCCCTAAGCTTGGCTTTTTGACATAGGGTCTTGCTCTGTGTTTCAGAGACCAAATATAACTATAACTATAACAACTACATATATCTATATATCTATCTATCTATATATCTATATCTATATATATGTGTGTGTATATATATATATATATATATATATATATATATATATATATATATCTGAGGCACATATCAAATGCACAATTATTCTTCTGCCTCAACCTCCAAGTAAGGAGGTAACAATTTCTAAATGCTTCACATGTATTGTCCATATCACCTGACAATTTTAAATTCATAGATGTAACATAAACCCTAGGGAAGTTTGAGTAAATTTCTTGCAACTCTTGTTTGCATAGTGGATAGAAAATTATGTGTATTTTGTTTTGCTTTTCACACATGCTGTGAGTGTATTAGTTAACTAGTAAAAAGTGTTTCTTGAATAATCCAAATGATAAGACCTTTAATAATTATTTAATTGTATCTGCAAAATATACAGATCAATTTAATTGCTACATTTCATGGTTATGGTTGTGTTTTAATACTTTATTCTGCCAATGTACCAATCCAGGGATTTACGCATTTTCATATCCATTTGGTCTGTGAGAAAATGAAATAGTGTCCAGAGCATGAGCAGAAGGTTGCAAGGCTGGTAAATGTCAAACCTGGCATTTGAACCTAAATTGCTGCTTACAAAGCATAGATTTATGTATTTTGCCACATGCTTCAAAATGATTTTGGGAAAGTACCCACCTCTCACAATGCTGTCAACTTTGGGCAAAGCCATCCCTCCTAGTGGGAGTAGAGGAGGGGAAGTAAATTGGTAGCCGCTGATTTGTAAGGCAATGTGTTACAGAAGACTTTTACGCAGACCACCGGACAGCAGATATTTGGGACTGGGAATAATATGGGACAGCAGGAGATTTGCTTAAACTTCTTTCTTACTTTATATTTCCACCCAAAGTTGGAAACATGCTACAATTGAAGAACATTTTAGCAGGAAAAAAATGTGGCTTTTCATGCCGATTTTGCTTAGAGGTAGAATTCTGAAACTTTCTTACATTCGTACTACCATAAAGAAAAACATTAATGCCTTATCTAATTTTTTATAATTTACTAGAAACAGTTGGACATGGAAATGGAGAACATTGTGAGGATTTGCAGAAGCACATTATACAAAATACTTTATGATCTAAGCAGACAGTATTATTAATTTATATATGAATATAAAATTATGAATACAAGGGAACTAGTTATGCAAGATTTTGTTGATCTTAATTTTGGTTCCTGAATTGAAACTTGTACAACTGAATGTTTTCTGAGAGCAATTCCACAGATTGAAATAAATTTGCCTTAGCTCTCTTACAACTTCCTGCCTGTATATTATATGACATACAACTCAAGTACTTAAAGAAATCAGGTTTACTCGTAACCCTTGATTTCAATTGCCATTATTATCAAGCTTTGAGATGAGGCAAGGAGTTAAACTTTAAGGTGATAACTTGGAAAGCCCACCCTTCCAACTTGGACAAGTTTGTTGATATTTATCTCTGCACTGAAAAGGCTGGTTTTAAAGAGTGTGATCCTTTCCTTCAGGTAGAGTTAAATTGAATTAGTCATTTCTAAATCTTTTACTTGATTACAGATAATCAGATAGGTGGCTTTTGTCTTCTGAAAGCTTGTCCATTTGGCTTTCTCTATGAATTAAACGCTCAGGCTGGGTGTGGTGGTGCACAGCTGTAATCTGAGTACTGGTGAGGCTGGGGCAGGAGAAGCACTGAGAGTTTGGACCAGCCTAGGTCAAGGCCAGCCTGACCTTCATAAGCTGTACCCTTTCCCAAAAAGACAATAAAATCAAGCAAAACAATCAAAACATCCCTCAGAATGCCCAAGAGTTTATATGTTAGCTCACTACTCTATTTTCCTCAGTTATTTCCTCAACTATTTCCTTGGCTCATGTCTTAAAATGGGCTTCACCACTGTGAAAGCATACATTTTGCAGGTGATTGCAAAGTGTCTAACAGAAGCTCTAAAACTTGGCTGAGAATGTGTTAAGACACTATAGCTCCAGTCTGTTGAAGAGAAGCAACTCTGGAGCTTTTTTCAGAATTACTCTGTGCAGAATTTATCATTCAGCTTTTTTGACTCAAATCAGTCTAAAAAATTCCTGGCATTCATGCAGTTTTAAGTTGATTAAAATTTGGCCTAAGTCTGCAAAGCTGCTGTTCTGGCACAATACACTAAGAAAGCAATAAAAAGCAACGAAAGTGCTGGGAATTTTTCTTGAGTTTATTGAATGGCGAGGGTGCATAGTATATATCTGTATTTTCATGTGTACATTTTTATTCACCAATTAATCTATTCAAATCTGATGGATTTGCTCTTAAAATGCCATAAATTTCTTCTTTATGATAATCAGTTATTTTGAATTATTTAATTCAGTGAATGTAAACTGATGCATAGAGAGATTCACTTGGATGAAAGATAATTATGTGCCCAAACATTCTGATTAACTGAATTATTCAATTTGCATCAGTCCTGAATGCAAAATGTGGGACCAATTTATTCTACTTAAGTGGGGGAGGAAACCAGCATCATTTCTTTGAAAATGAGAGTTGAAGGCAAAGCTTTTGTTGCTGTGATTATGCATGTGATTTTAATTGCTGAGATATTCATGTTTGAGAAGTATCTGCTGTCAAAGCAGAGAGCTAATAAATGCTCATAATGATTTTTGTACAATGGCAATTATGTCGACAGTCCACATGTAGAATAACCAAAATCATTCCATTTAGTGTGTGCCGTGAAGGAGTGTCAGGTTCAACATAAGGACCACAGGGGCCAAGGAGCTGGCTCAGTGGAATAAGTGATTCCCTGGCAAGCACAAGGGCCTGAGTTCCTGAATTCAATCCCCGGTTCCGCCAAAAAAAAAAAAAAAAATCCAAACAAAACAAAACAACAATCACAACAACAACAAAAAACATAAGGACCATGAAAACATCTGCTACAGTGGAGACTTCTAGTCTGTCATTTCCATGGATATTGTGGAAGGGAAAATGAAGACCTGAATCCTGAAACAGTGGAGAAGTAAAGGAACCCTTCATTATGCTACTAGTATCACATCTGAGAGGCACTTCTTTGGGAAGCTAGGTAGGCAAATCTTTCATTTGAGGGCTTTAATGCTGTTTTTCTTTAGAAATTTGAAAAGAAAGAAAAAGAGGAACACTTATCTTAAGAAAAGCATGCCAATAATTCTGGAAAAATGTTGAGTTGTAAAGCAAATTAGTGACCTTCCTTCTGTACTATTTCTTAGATACCATTTCATGAATACTTTTAAAAACCTAGAACAATTAATATTAACCTTTAATACTAAGATGGTTCTTTTTGGAAAAAATGCCAAGTAATTCTAGCTTATTAAATTCCAATTATATATAAAATATCTTTCCTATTTCTTCATGCTCCTTCTGAAAGAGAAGTCTGTGGGGTAGAAGTCAAGGGAAGCAGGAAACATCTCTGGACTTTTGCTCCTCTTTTTCAGTGAAGATGGTGTAGGTCCTAAGAATAGGAAGGCACCATTTACCTGGGTGTCTTATACCCAGCTCACACTAGTTAAATAAAGCTAATCCTATTTCTGGAATTTAAGGAATCAGTTTGTTCAACATAGCCATGATTTGGAAGTAAACCATACAGTATAAAATGAAATTACAATAAATAAACTTAACAGTATTCAAACACATGATTTTCTAGTTATTTGTGCTATATTTACATACTGCCTGTGTACTTAAAATCATTTTTGCTTCCTGTATCTATCTGGTGAAAATACTATACAATGCTGTGGCGATGTATTTTCTTTCCAAGATTGAATAATAACAATGTAATGGCTTAAAATTGACTGTGGTAGGAGTGATTATAGTAGTATTATGTATACCATATTATCAGACATCATTAGATGCTACAGATAAAGCATTGTGTTGATGGTCTAGATTTAAGAAAGTGATGGAGAATGCTAACAATTCATATCAAACTATGTAGTATCTGCAAACTGTGACCACAAATTTTAGGTTGACAGGGCTTTCAGGTATCCTTGGGCTGGTCCAAGTTTCATTTGTGTGAGGGCTGAGAGGGGTAGTTTACCTTCATCATTTCTGCCCCACTAACCAATAATTCTTTTGAATTTTTATTTCAAAGAAGGAAAATAGAAGCAACAGCAAAAATGAAGACAAACAGTAAAATGGAAAGAAACTGAACATAAGGAATAAACAATGAAGTTGAGGGAAAGCAGAAAAGTTAGGAAGAAAAAGAAGGGTGGAAAATCATGCAAGTATGATCATACATACACACACACACACACACACACACACACACATATATATATAAGTAACAAATAATGTTTATAATTTTTATTTTCACTAACTCTATACTCTAATGTATCTGAACAATTCCATCAAAGACAGCAATGTGCAATATAAAAAGCATGATTGAATACCTCTCACCTTGTTCTTCTAAACGTGTATCATTTCTAATAACATCAATTTTATTATGCACTGTTTAAAATAAATTAAAAAACGAAACATAAAAAGAACAAGAAATGCATAAGATTTATTGAAAGGACCAAGCATTCTTTTGAAATCTACAGCTACCACAAGTGAGTTCTCTCACGTCCTTGTGAGATATTCATTATGCCATGGAAGCCAAAGAAAGTCACAAAATTTAACCCAGATTTGTGCAGTGGGGACATAAGCTCCACTCACAAAAAGAGGACATGCTAAATTTGGGGGTTCAGTGAGGCACTCATGGGGGAAGTAAATGAATGAAGCCATGTCATCAGCCTCAGGTACTAAGGCTACATGATCAATGATTTTAGAAGAGGACAAAGTATGCTACCCCGAGCTAAGCAAAAATATACAGTAAGGAGGACATAGTCTTCTATGCTGGACACTGTTGAGAGACCAAATAATAAGAGAACTAAAATATGAATATTGGATTGCACTAATGATCCTTACAGCAGTAGTTTTAATATGTTAGTGGGGACATATCCTGAGGTATGCAGGCTTAGAAGGATATGGGGCGCAGATAGTGGCTTCACAGAGAATTCCCACAGGTAACACTTCCATGGATTTTTGTTGCAAAATAAAAAATACGTAGAAAGACGGGCTTTTACTAGAGTGACAAATAAGTTCAAAATGACTTTAAACAACTTAATTACCTTAATTAATTAATTTGATAGATACTAAATAATAGCAAGTTTATATATTGGTGAGGGTCACTCAGTAGAGGAGAGAAAAATCAATGAGACAGGACAGAGAAGAGGGAAATTGCTGATGTTGCAGGAAGTGATAAAATCTAATATTCAGTTATCCTGAGATTGTGCTTTATGAATTTATCTACAGTAACAAAAGAAAGGGTAGAATATATATTTTTATTGAATAGACTTGGTATTGAAGTCTGTATAGTTTCTCCATGATGATATCAAATTTTGAATTCTGGAATTCTACAGTTTTTACAAAAAATAGAATACAAATGGTATAATCATGTATATCTAATATCATCACTATTATTACTGAAACAAGCCCCCTCCCAACATTTCCATTTTCCATAGAAAGTCTCACTTTCACACTTTGAGATTTTTCAACAGCATACATGCTTACTGAATACCAGCTTGAAAGCATTTTTCCCCATTCCAAGTGCAAGAAATCACACTACAGCACATTCATTTATTAGTGTTGCCTCAGACCTGAGAGTTTAAAAGTCTTCTTATCTTAACTGAAACAAACTGCATAGTTGAAATTACTGTTGAAGAACCACTGCAAGATTAAACATTTGAAGCATTTATTGACAAAAATCAACCATTGATAGTGGCTGGGTATTCAAGGTTTACTTTTTACAGTAACTTAGACTTGATTCACTCAACAGATAAGAGGCACCAAGCACACTTGTCACAGAAGGAAAAAGGTGCTAAATTAGAAGAAAAAGGATGGTGGAAAGGATGAACAATATACCTCATAATATCTTAACACCCGTCCATGTTGTGGTAGATGGTTGGATTTCTTTCTTCTCTTAAAGCTGTGTCATGTCCCATTGTATGTGTAGTGTCCTCATTGTTAAAAAAGAAGGATCACTTTCCATTTTATTTAATGAGGCCATTCATAATAATGTTAAAAATCCCACCTCTAGCAATAAGATTACTAAAACATGACAGTCAATATCTTACAAATATAGATTCAAAATTCTTTAATGAATTTAGTAAATTGAGCCCGACAGTATATAAAGAAGACAATGAATGACTTCGAAATACTGATTTGAGCTTTTGCTGAAAAAGCTGCAAACATTGCTAGAAAACACCGTCAGTTGCACGAACAGTCTGTAGACAGCAGGACAAAATATTACAATTGAAATAAACTATGGGCAGCACAATAGAAAGGCAGGGAGCATTACTCTGAGAAATGCGGGCAGTCAATGCTCCCAGTGGAAATTAGCCATGTACACGGGCAGGATGAACACATGCTCAGACAAGACCTGTGAGGACCCTGGCTATCCGCCTTGTGCCAGTGGAAATCTGGCTGAATATGAAAGGAAGCCTTGGCAACCGGTCAAGTTACTTGCGATTTTTTTCTGCTTTTTCAGTTCCTGGCATTTAAGACCATCCCCATGAAAACATTAGGTGACCCCGAACTAAGGAATAGAGAGTTTGGTGGTCACATCAAAAAGAAAAGCAATTCTTTGAGAAAGATAGATAAAGTTTCCAAACAAGTGGACTACAACGGCCTTCCACAAGCAAAACAACAAATCATAAGGAAGAGGGGAGTATGATTTTCAAAGGGACTATTCCTATTTCCAGATTACAACACAACAAAAATTCACAAAGAATATAAAATATCAGGTTAATGTGTCTCAGTCCAGAAAGTAATAATTAATAGGAAGCATTCCTGAGAATCTACAAAGATTGGACCTAAGAGCAAGACTCCAAAAATGACGAGTTTAGGTCTGGAACTGCACAAGAATGACATGCAGACCTACAGAGACGGTCGCAAGTACAAACTAACGAAAGTGAGAATATGAGCAACAGAAAAATAGAACTAATTTAACTCATTAAACAATAACCTTAAGAAAATAACCTTGTACTTGTTGGCCAAACTCTCCTTCTATCCTGTTTTCCTCAGGCTCTGATAAATACAATTTTATTCAACTGAGAGATCAGTTATGTTTTGGATTCTATTATGGCACAGAACCATAAATATGATTAAAAGTAATGCATTCTATATCCCAAAGTGTTTTGAAAAGTGGACTTGAAATATATATACTAACCAACAGGAAATGATAGGAATGGATATAGTCAAGACCTCATCTTATACTGCACACAAAAATTGATAAAAACATAAAGACTAGGTGTAAGAGGTACAACTATATAAATTTCATTTTTTTTTATTTTAGGGAAGGTCTACAATGTGTTCAGGGTCTCTCTACTAGGTCGGACTCATTGTAGTGATCCGCCTGTTTATAGCCTCCCAAGTGCCTGGATTACAGGCATGCACCACCACACCCAGTCTCATTTGCTATCTCAGTGCATCCGGCGGGCAGGGCTGGCAAAGCAGGTCTGGAGACTGAACCCCCAGCTCCTACACCTGCTTGAAGGAGCTTTAATCCACTGAGCTATTTGGCCAGCCCTTAGCTATTTGGCTGGCCCTTTATAAATTTTAAAACTAAACACTGGTATAAGTCTTTGTGGCCTTGAACTTGGCAATTAGTTCTAAGGCCTGTAATACAAATGTAAATTGCAAACAAAATCAATTGACAAACTAAACATCAAATTTTGTTAAATCAGAGAATGAAACTATCCAGAAAGTGAAAATCAACATGCAGAACAGAGAAAAATTGTTGCATATATCCTGTAAGATGATAGTATCCAGAATATATAAAACATTATTACAACTAAAAACAAAAGAAATCCATATCAATAAAGGAGTTAGTCATTTGCCTGTAGAATGTTTATAAATGGTCAATAGGCACATGAAAAGTTGTTCAACATCATTAGCTACTAAACCAATATAGTTCAAAACAGTAATAAATTTTTGTCTTTAAAAATGATTTCTAGGAATTAGATACGTTTAACATGATTTAAGCCATGTGCAATATATGTCAAAATATCAGATGCTGTTACATTACTATCTATACTCTGCTTATGTTTAAATAATTAAAATAAATTTAAATTTTAAAAGCCTCAACAATACTGAGATACTACTCAATAACCACTAAGATTATTATTATGATGATGATGATGATATAGAAACAAGAAATACCAATTATTGGTGAGAATGTAGAAATTGGAACTCTCATAACATTGCTGTGAGTGTATGAAATGATGCTATTGCTCTAGAAAACAGTTTTGAAGTTATTCAAAAAGTGAAATAAAGTTATCATAAGACCCCACTTGATATAGCTTGTCTACAAATATTCATGATATCATTATTCACAAAATCCAGAAACTGGAAAAATCCAAATATCCATTAACTGATGATCGGGTATTGAAAACTTGTTATTTTTACGGAATATTATTTAGCCACAATAACAAGTGGTGATGCATGTTCACAGTGTTTTTGCAAGAATATACAACAAATCAGACAAAAATAGCCCCATACTATATGACTGCAGTCATGTGACATGTCTAGAACACCGGCACTGCTTCAGATGTACTGAGTGGCAGAGTGTTTGGCTCGTGTGCGTAAGGCTCTGAGCTCAATCCCTAGTACTGGAAGCAAAAAAAAAGCAAAAAGTCCAGAATAGGCAAATCTGTAGAGACACAAAGTATATTAGTAGTAATGGTTACTACTGTGTTGGAGAAGAGACAATGGAGTGGGACTACTCAAAGAGTGTGCAGTTTGCTTTGAAGATAAATAAAAACGCTCTGCCACTAGTACGGTTAAAGAACTGTGTTAAGTTCTAAAGGCAGTGAATTGTATCCTCACAACTGGTCCAAATTTTATGCCAAAAACAAAATTTTTAAAAAATGTTTGACAGAGTTCAAGAGACACTACAGGAATAAATAGAAATGATCCCTCTAGTTGGTGTGTGATATTTAAAATACTCAGGAAACGTACATTAAATTACAGTGGGAAAGCACTGCACATCCACGACACATGTCGGTAGGAATGTAAATTGGTACAGCCCTAATGGAAAACTGCATGGAGGTTCACCTTCATTGTAGCCCTTCACAGGAGCCATGCTATGGAATTATCCTGCCTGTTCTTCAACAAACAAATGCATAAAATATAGTATGTGGACAAAATAAAGCTTACAAAATCAATTTTGTCCTTTGTCACACATGACCAGGATGATGACCATTATGCTAAGTGCAATAAGGCAGGCCTAGAAAAACAAACAACACATATTCTCATTAATGTGTGGGCATTGTCAATACCAGAGCCTGTGGGATAGGGAAGGCAAGAAGAAATTATATCCAAAGGATTAAAGACTCAGGTAGACAGGTGCAGTACGAGTCTCTCTTTTTTTTTTCACATGCACTGTGCATGTGAGAAGCACAGGACAAGAATATACATTTCAAAATAGTGAAGAGTGAATATCAAGTGTACTTGTTATAAAAAATAAGTTTTGGAGACAATGGACAGGTTACTCAGCTTGATTTCATTATTTCATGTCATATGCATGAATCATACCTCTTTGTATGTTAACTATACTTACATAAATTATATCCATCTATAATTTGAAATTTAAAACATAAAAATTAGAAATAAAGAAATAGTAATAAAATTAAATATTAAAAAAATTGTAACGTTATGGAAAGTTATGTACAACCTGCTGAATGCCCCAAATAAAATAAAATGTTACTTCTTTATTAGGAGTAGATGTATGTACATATTTAGCTTCATCTCTATTAATGTTCACATGAATAAAATTGCTAATGTGTATAACAATTACAGAAATTGAAATGTAAATCAATTTATTCTAATACCCCATTATAAAACATTTCTTTTCATGCTCAGTAATAGCCTTTTCCCTAATAGCAACTTTGAGATAGAGGTAGCGACTCCAACTGTTTTTTTCCTTTTGCACAAGAAATTTAAATAAAATCATACAAGATACACAAAAATGAAACTGTCCAAAACATATTATAAGGAAAAAAAATCACTAAAGCTTATATATAAAAAAATATTAGCTATGGAAGACCAAAATTAAATAGCATCTTATTTCACATTAGAAAGAAGAAAAAAAAAGGACCAAGTGTGTAAGAAACTAGACTAATAAAAGGACTGAAAGAAAAAAAAAAAGATCTGAAACTAAAAGTAAAATATTTTCTAGTTATACAAACTAGAAATATTTTAGTATCTCCTGATGTAGCATATAGGAAATAACAAACTAGTAAGTTGCAGTATGCGCCTGGATGAACAATAAAGAGCTCTCAAAGTGATAGTTATGCAGGATTGTATAAAATGTGTTAGATGAACCCTTATTTAAAAGGTCATTGAAGATTTCTATGAAACAGTACCAATCTTATGTCGAGTTATACATGCATTTTTTCATATATATGTGAGTGTATGTGTGTATAAAGGACAGGGAAGAAGTAATATAAAGTTAACAGAAAATAGAAATATCCTTTTTAAAGTTTCTAATACTAGGAGAAGATATTGTGTGATGTCTTTTAGATAAATTGTAATTCAAAGGTATAGTATAAATCTTAACAAAAATTAAGATTAAGTAATATCCAGGTAATTAAATACTAATTAATTTAAAATTAAATGTTTCAAAACAATTGAACTAAGGAAAAGTTTTCATGATAGTAAAGAAATACTAAAAATAAAACATAAGATAAATGCTAGAATGACAAATGAATGACCATCACTTCTGACAGTTTGGGGATAGGATATAGCACAAAGTTGTAGTGTGATGTGGACATGGATAATGACCATGACACTTACTGGTGGCCAGGTGTCACTTGTGGGACTGAGCTACAGTTACTTCCTTGAAATCCACCCTGTAGTCCCATATGGAATTTGGACCCATAGGGTCCACTGTAGTGTGCTGATGGAAATATTTTGCTGCTGTATACAAAAGAATAACTGAAAGACCACTACTGTATACCTCTTATTCTCCTGTTTAATTGTTTGCCCTATTTGGTGGGTTCTTTCCATTCTCTTTCATGGAGTTGTGATCATTTTGCTCCCTCTCTAGAACATCATTTAGTAGTCTGTGTAGGTTTGGCTTCATCATCATGAAATTCTTTAGTTGTCCTTTGTCATGGAAATATTTTACTTCTCCATTATACTTGAAAGGGAGTTTTGCAGGGTATATCAGTCTGGGTTGGAATTTGTTTTCTTGTAAGATCTGAAGTACTTTGCTCCATGCTCTTCTTGTCTTCATGATTTGTAAAGAGAAATCTGCCTCTATTCTGATGGATTTTCCTTTAAATGTGATTTGTTTCTTTTCTTTAGTGGCTTTTAGTGTACTATTCCTATGCTGAATTTCTGGGATTTTGATTATTATATGTCTGGGAGTGGTTTTAATTGGGTTGATGTTATTTGGAGTTCTATATGCTTCGGTTCCCTGAATGTCAGATTGTTGCCCTATATTTGGGAAGTTTTCTGCTATTACTTCCATCCATATTCTTTTTATATCATTTGCATTGACTTCTTCCTTCTCACTGATATCTATTAGTCTCACATTGTTCATCTCTGCATCATCTTGCAGGTGTTTTGAATTATTTTTTCCTGCATCCTAGTAGTTTTTAAGAGATCTTTGCTTACTTTTTCGCTAGATGCAGTGGTATCTTTAAGGTCAGAAAGTCTATTTTCACTTTTGCTCAAACTGATTTGCCAGCTTGTTATTGAGGTTTTAATCTCCTGTATATCATTTAGGATCTGGTTCATACATTCTATTTCTTTCCTATACTGCTTACGTAGGAGTTCCATCATTTCTGTATTCTGCTCTATTTATCACTGTATTCTTTAGAAGCATTTAGTACTTCTTCAATTATAGTTATCACTACATTTTTTACTTTAGAAATTATTTCTGATCTGATTTCTTCTATACCTTTCTGCAGTAGTTTCTTTACTTTCAACACTATTATTTCAGAGATTTCAGGTGTGTGATTTTCGATTTCCTCTATGCCAGTGTCCTCTGCATTTGTTCTGGGTGGACTCAAGGCCTGAGACTGCCTTTCGTTCCTCTTCTTTGTCATTTTGTATACCACTGATTATTGACCTTTGGTGTAGAGCTTAGATAGAGTTATTACTTTAGCACCAGGTCCGGATCTATGATGTTCAGACTCCTCCTGGTGGGTGTGGCTTGGGTTTGGCTGCTGTGCTCCGGTTCTTCCTGCTGCAGCTTTGCAGGTGAACCCTTTGTGTCACACTGGCAAGATGTTCTGCTCCTGAATTAGCTGAGGTCTAGCCTCTAGATTCTTTTCAGGGAGTTCTGCTGAAGGGTTCCACGATGGGCCTGCAGTCTGGGTCTACTCAGGATCCAGAGGCACCAGGTGGTCTCACTCACTACTACTTCAACTTTTTGTGGTTTTTTTTTTAATCCTTCCAGTTTAATGCCACTGAGCACTTTTTTTTTTTTTTTTTTTTTTTTTGAAGGAATAGGGAATTGCTTATCGAACTAAAACATCTCCCCAGCCCTCAACTGAGCCTTTTTAATTCAAAATAGATTTATGGAAAATGGTATAGGTGTTTCTTTCTGATCTGTCTGCCTCAGCATTTATTGATGTTTTTATTTATTTATTTGGTACAGGGTCTTGCTATGCAGTAGTGAGCCTCTTGTTTCAGTCTCCCTAGTGCTGGCATTACAGGCGTGTACCATCACGACCAGTTCTATCTCTACTTTAATTGGGGTGTTTCTATCATTTGATGGGTTTAAATCTAACAAGTTGTTCTTCATCTTTTACATGTCCCATCTGGAGTTTTGTTTTGGATTGCCTCTGAGGTTTTGTTTCCTTTTCTTTCTTTCTTTCTTTCTCTTTCTTTCTTTCTTTCTTTCTTTCTTTCTTTCTTTCGTTCGTTCGTTCGTTCTTTCTTTCTTTCTTTCTTTCTTTCTTTCTTTCTTTCTTTCTTTCTTTCTTTCTCTTTCTTTCTTTCTTCTCTTCATTGTTTTTTGTATTTTAGCACAGGGCCTACAGGGCCTATAGTCTCACTACGCAGATTGGACTCATAGTGATTGGCCTGTGTTCAGTCTCCCAAAAGCTGGGATCACAGGCTCACACCACCACACCCAAGTCTCAATCGCCTTGTCAGAGTGCCATGGGAGCAGCATGCCATGCGCTGCTGGCACCGCACATGAGGGACCGAACCTGGGCACTGCAACTCCTTAAGTGAGTGTTTTAATCTTCTGAGCTATTTTCTGGCCCTTTCTATTTTTCTTCTTTTGAATTTTGAACATATTTTGAACGTTATATGTAACATGTCTTTCATATTTTTAGTTTTGCTTTAGAATTTATGAGACACATGTAACTGATTACTCTCAAGTAACATGACATCAATATCTGTAACACATATGAATCTCAGTTTCCCCCTCATAGCTTGTTGCTGTACATTAAAATTTTCTGAGGATTGAACTCAGGCCCTTGCACTTGCCAGGTAAGTATTTTTCTTTTAGCAATAAATTTTATAAAATATATACTATTCTAATTTTTATTTTCTATTTTTATTAGTTATCATCTTCCAACATTTTTATGGGTTTAAATTTCCATGTGTTGCCATTTTCCTTTTTCCTCAGGAATTTTCTGACATAGATTATAGATCTCCTCAGCCTTTTCTTCACTTAAAACAACTTTGCTTCACCTCATTGCATCTTGTTATTCAGACACAATTCATCATTTTAATTTGCATAATGTAGTGTTTTTACTGTGTTTACTGTTGTGGACAAAAGTCTGCATATTTCCCAAATGTTTCCTTTAATCTCCAACAAACTGTGGTACTTAAAATCTGTTAATCTCTCTTACCCAACCACATCCCCTCAATATTCTCAGGTGAGTAATGATCTGCTATCCATCTCTGTGAATTCCCCTATTACTGGTATTTCATATAGACAGTTACTTTCTACACAAAGGTGTCTTTCTCATCACATAATACTTTCCAAGGATCATTCACAATATAGCATGTATTCTACAGAGTGGTGTAATAATATTCCATTGTACACATCTGTTATTTTGATCTTTCTCTTTTCTTTCTTTCTTTCTTTTTTCTTTCTTTCTTTTTTCTTTCTTTCTTTCTTTCTTTCTTTCTTTCTTTCTTTCTTTCTTTCTTTCTTTCTTTCTTTCTTTCTTTCATTCCTGATTTCCAGTTTTGATTGTTTAGTCTTCTGCATATTTCATTCAATATATTTTCTTTTTCTAACACCTTATGCAAAATCATGAATCATTTATTTTTCTCTGTTATAGGAGTACTTCAAAGTATTATTTTCCCCAGGTGCACTGAATAGCAACATCTGTTGCACATTCACGCCTTTCTGGATGTTTGGAATACGTTCTAATTACTCTTGCAATATTTTTTCTTAGAAAAGCAGTTACTTAGAGATTCATATTTTATTTGCTAATGTTTGAAGGTTTCTAAATATCTGATAAATATTTTTCTTTCATTTAGTGTAGCTCTTAAAGATTAAATGGATAATTTTTAGAGTTTTAAAAATAAATTTTGGGAAATATTTACTAGTCAATTTTATGGCTGAATGTTTGGTATACAGTTGAATAGTTGTGGGCTGAAGTGTCTCACACATATTAAATAAGTGACTATGGTTGATGTATCATTCAGAAATTTGATATCTTTGTGGAATCTATTCTTTTGTACTTTAGGGAAGAGTCTATAGGGTGTTCAGGGTCTCACTATGGGATTGGGCTCAGTGATCTGCCTGCTCACAGCCTCCCAAGAGCTGGGATTACAGGTGTGCACCAGCATAACCAGTCTCAATTGCAGTCTCAGGGCAACCTTGGGGCAGGGCTGGCACAGCAGGCTTGGGGATGTACAAAGTTGGTATACTTAAAATGGTCTCATTACATAGCTTGGACTCATAGCAATCCTCCCGTATTCAGCCTTCCCAGTGCTGGAGTTACAGGCATGTGCCACCGCATCCAGACTCTGTGGCTGTCTCATTGTACCGAGGACATGGCCAGCATGGCATGAAGTACTGGAGATTGAATCCTGGTCCCTGTGCTTGCCTGAGCATGCACTTAGTCCACTGAGCTATCTCCCAGCCCCTTATTCATTTGTCTTTTTAAAAAATTTTCTTGAAGTGTTTCAGTTGTACAATTAATGACAGATATGTATGGCATTCCTATTTCTTCTTGTAGAACTTTGAACCTCATCGTGATGAACTGTCTCATTCTATCTGATATTAATATAGACTAAATATATTCTGTTTACTGTGTACGTATTTTCTCTTTTGTGTCTGCATTGATTTGTGCCTTCATTATGCATTTATATTTAATTATGTAAATAGCAAATGGTTCAGATTATCTTTTGAAATATCTGGAAATGTCTGTCTCACATCTGTCTTATACTTTACATATATTTATTGATAATAATAGTTGAATTCAAACATATCACTCTGCTTTTTAAATTTGATTTCTCTTTTTTTGGTTTTGATATTTCCTTGGTTCTACTTTCATTTAATTTTTTTTTCTCTTCTCTTTTTGTTTTCCTAGCCTCTCTAAAGACAGAAGTCCCCATAGTGTAGTCCATGGATATATTAGTCATATTGGGAACATCTTAAATCAATCATAGTGATATTAAACTATTTCACAGCCAAACCAATATTCTGTTGGCTGTGTTACTGAATAGATAAGACAATGAACAAAACCATGCCAATATTAGCATGTATCGTGTCAGTGACACAGAATTCCACCAATAGTCATTTTATTCTTCTCTGAAAGCACTTTCAGTAAAAAGACTCTAGTTCCATAAAAAAGTCCTTGGTGAGATAGGAAGTCATTCATTTTATTAAATCATGGCCCTCAACTGCAAAGATTTTTAATATTTTGTGTGATGAAATAAAAAATACACTAATGTCACTTCTGCAGAAGAATGAACTTGGAAGAGTTTCTCAAGGGAAAGAATTATTTGATGCACTGACTTACACATTGTGGCATCCAATTTTTCATGAATAAGTGTGTTAGTTAAAATAAACAGACAATGTTTATTTGGCCTGGGATAGATAGCTGGCTTTTTCTCAAAAATGACAGAAAGTAGCAACTTATGACAGTATTTCTTGCATTGATAAACTTTGAGACTTCTAGTGAAACCTAAATTATACATAAAGAGCCAAATAAAAGATAGATAATAAGAAATAAAAAGATATATCTTTTTCATATGGGAAGAAGATTAAGGGGTAGAGGAGCTGGGGAAAAATGAGAGAAAAATGGTATGAGAAAAGGAATTAATATTTGTCATGTTTCATACCAACTCCACACAACGAACAGAGCCATCAGGTACTGCAAATGTGTATTCACAATTTTTTTAATAAAGAATTGGACTTTGAAATTTGCATTACTGCTGTTAGTTTTGTAGCTTCCTTATCTTTAGTCTTTTTTTCTGGAAATACATGGTTAAATAATGAAGATGTTAAGCCAGCCATACAGAGCGGTGGATTAAAGCACCTGCTTAGGCAGACGCAGTGGCCAGGGTTCCATGCCAGTGTACCTTGGCGGCCCCACCCCCTGGGCACACTGAAACCTTGACACTAGACATAGTGGCACGTGCCCATAATCCCAGCTCTTGGGAGGCTGAAAACAGGCACATCACCATGAATCCAGTCTATGTAGTGAGACCCTGTAGACCCTGCAAACTCTGCTAAAATATAAAAAGTTAATGAAGATGTCTTTAAAATGTTACACAGTAAGACATAAAAACATTCGGTATGTATTCATAATATGACTTAAAATCTATTTTCTAAATATTCAGCATATAACACTGAAAAGTTATTCATGAGCAGAGTATCAGCTCAACAAGGATATGCATCAATGAATTCTAATATAATGTAAAAGAGTAAAGAATATTCATTCATCTATTTTTTGATGTCATGTAACCACCACATTTTTTAGTACTTTCGTTAATCAATTTTGTAGCACTTTTGCTACTTGTGATATAGTATGAAAATAATATACACTATGGCTGTTGTTGTTGTTGTTTTTGTTTTTGTTTTTTTTTTGGCGGAACTGGGGATTGAACTCAGGCCTTTGCACTTACCAGGGAAGTGCTTATTCTACTGAGCCATCTCTCCAGCCCCTCTATGGCTGAAAAGGCTATGAAAAGTACTCTTCCCTTTTCCAGTTACATATCTGTGTGATATTAGATTTTATCCAAATGCTTTAGCCATGACAATATTTTACAACAGGTTGCATAGAGCAACATATAGAATTATCATGCTCTCTTCTCTGGAAATAGACAATGAAGAACTTTGCCAAAAATGTACAGTGATGCTCTTGTCATTAGATTTGTTTTAATTTTGGGGAAATAGTTATTTTCCATTAATAATTTCTTTTTATTTTATGGTCCATAAATTGCAGTTTCAATGTTTGGAATTGCTCAGCTTTATACAAAAGCTCTTTAACATCCTCAATACATTTTAAGTACATACATACTTCTGAAAAACAAAAATGTGAGATCTATTTGGGTAGAGACTACAATACATATCCTTAACTTTCATAATGTTATCCAATTTTCACCAAGAGAAATCTACATTCATTAACCATTTGGATCAAAGCTAATAAGGACAAGAGTTATTGGAACAGAGCGGCAGAACTTTTATTGCTTGGTCAGCAAATGATTGAATCATGAGTCCAGCTCTCAGATCATGTGCCCTTCAACTACCTAACAGCAAGCAAAGAGAGTGGATTCTATGCTTTCCTAGGATAAGGGTGCCAGGTGAGTTACTAGATGGGTAGAAGATTGATAACTTTTCCAGGAAGGAGCCACCAGGTCTCCAAGAGTCTCATTTTTCCACCAGTGCTAAATCAAAGAGGCACGCTCAGCACACAGACTGTGAAGTCCAAGAGAACAGTGCTTACTTGCTCATCTCTGACTTCTGTTCATAGCCTCTTTGGCTGCACTGAACCATGGTAGATGACAACGTGTCAAGACTGTGTGCCGGGGGTGGGGGAGATCACCCGATGAGACAGGACATCAGAGGGTTTCAGGGGCCAGCCTTGCTTCTTTATAACAATCTACTCTTATGAGAACTAACCATGATTTTTGAGAACTACCCTAAACCCTTATAACAGCATTGTTTTCCATGTCCTAAATATCTTCCATTAAGTCACATCTCATACTGTTCCCACCTATGTTTAAACAGTATCATACAAGGAACCATATTTCCAGCACCTGAAACTTTGGAGACTCACCTCAAACTATCCAAGCCACAGCAAACTAATGCAAGCTTATCTTTATTTCCTCAGCCCTTTCATACATAAAAGGTGAGTGCAAGTAGTTTCAGATCTCAACCAGAGTTGTGTTCATGAGAAACTTAACAGGGTGCTGAGGCATCTCGTGTCCTGCTGAATGGTTGTCATTTCTTTTTCTCTCTTTACTTTTTCTGTTTGTTTTTGTTCTTTTCTCTGCACTGCTAGGGAACAAGCATGGGTCCTTGAACCTGCAGTCATGTGATTTACTATGAAGCTGATCCCTGACTATAAGGAGGCACATTTTATAGAACCTGCCATTTCTTGGGAAATTGTTCTCCATCTCATTTCACATTGGGTGAATCCTTTTTTCACAGAATGGACTAGACTTGATGGAGTGAGAAACATTGGGGATGTCAGCATAATGTGCCAATTATTTGCAATTATAGACCCTCTTTCTCAAATCTTGGTGGGAGACCATCAACCAGAACCATTTTGCAAATCCCAATAAAGGGACAAAGCAATAAGACCCATTCTTCTTTCAGAAGTGTAGCATTTATTCACCTAGTAATAACCCAGACTTGTCTAGTGCTAGCATTCTTCAAGAAGTTGGCAATTACAGTGAGAGGTTGTTGTTAATTTTTTTAAGCAGCTTATGGCAGTGACAAAAATTGATTTCCTCTGAAAATTCATGGAGTGTCAGCTTTGTCCACCAGCATGGAGAATTCTATTAAAACGTAAAGTGCTAAGAAAATGAAGCAAAAAATATCAAGCAGCTGCACTGCCATTGGAATCCAAAGATTCAGAGCTGAGGGAGGCATATTGGGACTGAATATTTCACATCTTTACTCACTGCTGTTTCTTTTTTTAGTTTTCATTCTCAGTGTCTTCCAGCACTGGAGAACTCACCCAACCTGTGGCTGTGCTGGTCCAGGATGTGTTGAGGTTACCACACTGCCACTGTGACAACGCAAATGTATGCTTGGTCACAGAAACACATAAATATATTTTTTTGATGTGTGTGTGTCTACTAAGATGCATCATATCTGTTGATTTGAACAGGTTTCTGTCACTGAAAACCAGCTCCAACTAAAAATTTTCTGTTTTCATCCAATATCTTAAAATATCAGAAGGAATCAAAATAGCAAGACCACTGAGTGGAGCTGTTCACCCCTTTAGGTGACTCTGCATAGAAACTTCCAGAGATAGGAAGTGGTGGTGAATGCGCATCACTCCTCACTTCTATCAGAGGATGTTTGGCACTGTATAGATGTTTTGTGGTAGGAGACCCAATGATTGGCTCAGTTGTAGAGGCATAGTAGGATGAGCTGATGGTTTGCAGGTAGGAATCTTGGCAGTAGTTAAAGGAGGCATCTGAGAAAGGAGGGGAGGAAGCTTTAACAGCGAAAGACACTGAGAAGCCAATTCGTACAACTCATAGACCAACAGCACCTGTTTCATCAAGCATCGTCATGGCAACACTTCCTTGCATCATTTAAGGTGACTCACTGATTGGGCGCACTGAAGGATTTCAGTCAAGAAAGCTTTGCGCTGATGCACAGGAAGCCTTCAAGTTTCACTCTTTTGCCAGCTCATAATGTTGTTATTGGGTATAGATCTGATCTGACAAAGTAGTGACATCATGGGAGGTGTTGCCCTATGTCTCAGAGTATCATTTGCTTGGAACTCTTTCCTGGCCTGTACTGGCTGCTGGAATTCAGGGAAAAAAATGATAGCATCCTGGACTTAGTTTTGTAGGGAGAAATCAGTACAAACAGAGACTGACAGGACAGAGATAGAGAGTTAGCAAGTGTGGATGGAAAGAAAACATTTCTGCAGCTTTTACATGACAGAGATATCATCTTATATGGAGCTTCTTTTGTGGCAAAGGCTTTCTGCCCAAGGGAACGGCTTGGAAAGTGGTGTGGAGCTGAGAAATGAAATAGCATCATGGAATGAGTTGGTTTGGCGTCATGTGGGAAGATGGCACAGAGACATGAAGAACCGAACTGACTCACAGTGAGGACTACACTGCTGAGACCTGTGAGGCAGACCTGTATGGCTCCCAAAGGTTAGAAATGTCAGACCTGTTACAGTCAGTGCCTTCATTCTCTGTGACAGGCTAGGTTTGCTATGGATGGAAGCTTGATCTACTGCTACATAAGCCTGGATATTCCATGTCCTCGGATTTCGGCCTTCTTTGGCCATAGGCCAGCAGACACAGACCTCAAGCCTCAGTCTGCTATGGCTTCAGGCTAGATCTACCTTGACTTCCTCCTAGGCCTAAGGTACTTTTTGAGTAGAGGCCTGTATCAGTCTGATTGCCTCTACTTGCTGTGGCCTCAGACTCTAGACCTGCTGAGAATGAGATTCTTCTTTAGTGAACTATCA
>PVKA01035423.1:0-22638 GCA_004027165.1 Ctenomys sociabilis
GAAGAAGAAGAAGAAGAAGAAGAAGAAGAAGAAGAAGAAGAAGAAGAAGAAGAAGAAGAAGAAGAAGAAGAAGAAGAAGAAGAAAAGGAGGAGGAAGAGAAAGAGGAATGGAAAGGGGAAGGAGAAAAGGGAAGGGGAATGGGGAAGAAAAGGAAGAGGAGGAGGAGGGGAAGGAGGGAGACAGGGAGGGAGGAAGAGTGGGCAAGAGCCAGAGCCAGAGCCAGAGTCATCAGACAAATGCTAAACATTTCCAGAAAAGTGTATTCCTTCCAGAGCCTGTAGTCTTTATTCCACTACTTCACACAGCCACCTTCCTCTCCAGTCCTCTTCATAGCCTATGGGTTTTTGTGGTGACTTCAGTGTTACAGGGATTCACATTCTGGACACCAGCTTATGGCAACTCTCTGAGCCTCAACAGTTCCAGCGAAGGTATGGAAAAATGCATACTGACTGCGGCTAGAAGGGGCCTTGAAACTCCAGCAGCCCCAGAACCTGAGGTGCCAGGGACCAACACTGTAGGGCAATAGAGACTGTCAGAAGTGGGCCAAGTTCAAAGCCCCAATGGAGGCTTCTGCAGGCCTGGGACACCCGGAAAGATGCAGGTGTGTCCTGGACAAAGAAGGCAGTAGGCACTAAAGGTGGGAGGACTGTAATGGGCCCGGAGCCCAAAGCAGATCAGGTGGGCCTGGGCCCAGTTCTCAGTGCAAATCATAGTCTGGCCATTGTAGGACTGTTGTGGTGCACTCAGCAGAGACTCAGATGCACCTCAACTGTATGGGGTTGTACGGAGGCTCCAGTGCCCTCACAGAGGGTACCAGGAACTGTGTGTGTTTGGGGGGTTCCTCTGGCAGGACCAGGGGATTACACAGTCTCATTTAGGTCTGGTGCTCAGAGGAGATCCAAAGTGACTAATATTGGTGCTAGAAATCAGATCCCTCCACAGGGCGGGCAGATGACAGTGAGCACTGAGAGACGGGTGGACAAAAAGTAATCTTGGAGTACTCGACCCAGACTCCAGTGGGTCCTGTGTCCTCACTGGGTGCTCTACAGAGGTCCTGGCATGGACAATGCTCAGGGAACCTGCAGAGCCGAAGTGGGCAGGGCACTCAGTAGGGATGCACGTGGGCTCTCTCCTGACATGTATAATGTAGGTTGCCAGATGGTGACTCAGGCAGCCACACGCAGTGCCATTAGTCATGTTGTCTGTTCACTTGTTTATTTTCTGGCTGCTGAGAATCAGGAGTGTGCAGAAGGAGAGCTGGAAAAGATGCTGCAGGGCTGCAGCCCTCTCAGTGCTTAGAGAGAGAATTAGGGAGTGGTGGAGCCAATATACCCCAGTCGATCCTGGGAGACTCGTTTCTGCAGTGCTCTCTGGTTCTTTCTGCTATAAGAAAATCAACCAACAACAAATGTTGGAGAAGTTGTGGGGAAAATTGAACACTTCTCCACTGCTGGTGGGAATGTAGACTGGTACAACCATTGTGGAGGTCAGTGTGGCGACTCCTCAAAAGAGTAGGACTAGAAATCCCATTCAAGCTGGTTATCCCCCTACTGGGAATTTTCCCAAAGTAACTGAAGACATTGCATCATAGTAATATATGTATACCTACGTTTATAGCAGCACAATGTGTGATAGCAAAATCTTGGAAACAGCCAAGATGTCCATCACATGAGGAATAGTTGAAAAAAGGGAAGCTTTTTTGGATGTCTCCTTCTGGATATCTGAGGAGTGGCCCTTTTGGGACTTGGTTTGATCTATATGTATCTTCCTTCAGATTCATTTACTGTACCAGGATTTAAGTTCTTCCTTTGTCCTCTTGGCCTCTCACCACATGGTGACTACTCTGTATCATCATTTCTGGTGAAAAAGATAAACACTGGAGACTGTTTCCCTCAGATATAAAATTGTAATAGTCTGGCAAGCACAGGGTCCTCAGTTCAATCCCTGATACTGCAAAATAATAAATAAATAAATAATAAATAAATAAATAAATAAATAAAATTTTGATCATTTTATCATTCAGCTCGATGCTGTAACTTTGCATATCCATAGTTCACATGTCAGCTATTGGTAAGTTGTACTTCTTTTACCTTAAAAATGTAGTTCAAAAGAGAACTAACTTAAGGTTTTACAGATGCAAAGGGAAATAATCATATTCACGTGCCTCAAAGAAAAGGGGGAGCCCGAAAACATGTAAATGATGTTGGTTATAACAGACACATCAGTGAAATCTATATAATTCTAGATGAGCTCAGATATTGAATTAAAACAAGTCTTAAGAATAGCTAGCTTGAATATAGTGAGACTGTGTCTCAAAATGACAAAACAAAAACAATAGAAATAAAACAGCAATGATACTGTACAAAGAATGTTACCACTCTAAGTAAAATAAGATCAAATTATTTGTTCATGTATTTTATTCTATGTGATGGGCCATAAGGCTAGAGTGTATGATTTTATATATCTATTAAGCATTTATGTTATAAATCTCAATGCACTTATTTTACACATGAAATATTGCATTTTTATTATAAATTTCAATACATTTATTTCATACATTAATAATTGCATAGAATTTACCAGATAATTAGAACAATTAATGGTCAATAACATAAAATTTGAAATTCCAATCCACTCTAGATTGGACGACAAGCATGCCAAGCTTTAATAATAAATATCAAATATTGTTCACTTATTTTCTAGAATAGCCTAAATTTGTAGATATTTGTTGCATTTGTAAATCAAATTGTTCTTTTTTTAATCTAACTTTTCACATTTTATGACTTTCTAATTGTGATATTCTTCATAAATTTTTCCACATTTCAATATGCTCTGTAAATCCATTCAGGAATAAAATTTCAGTTTGGCAAACCTAATTTTTAACATGCATTTTAACTTTGATTTAAATATAATGTATCTTTATCCCAAAATGGAATAAATGGAACAAAATGAAATTCAGTTTACTACTTATGATTAAAAATGGATTCTTAGTTCCCAATCAGTACTTCAAGTGCTGGATTGTGCTTAACGTAGGATAAGTTTTGAAAATATAGAATTTACCTAATGAAACATACTTGGAAAACTGCAAGAAAAATACTTATAGGAAATATCATGCATAAATTTAATTATTTAATTTGTTATCTTTGCCATTGAAGGAGTACAATGCTTGACATAATTTAAAGGAATAGATGGTTAACTGGAATTATAGTTTCAAATAAACACACAAATTATATTTTTGTATGTTCAAATTTTAATTTTCATGCTAGTCTTTCCTTCTTTTCTAATCACTGATGGCGAAATATAGGAAGAAGCTCTTCAGTTCGGCTGTGGAAGTCAACAGGACCAAGGAGAGCAGAGAGCTGATAAAACAGGGCACACAGTGCATGGAGACATCATCATTATTTCTTCAGTATCTTTTCTAGAAAGATCTTCTTATCTCAAAACTGAAGAAGATTATAAGGTTATTGCTTAAGGTATCAGATGAATAGAAAATCCCCTACTCAATCATTCTGCCAAAGATTTGTGAGCTGAAAGTAGAATATGTATTAGAAAATATATTTCTCTTAAATATCTGATAAAACTGAGGATTTAGCATGCATAATTACATTTGTGTGTCCTAAATTTTTGAAATGAAACAACCAATTTTTTGAAAATAATGTTTTGATGAAGCCTTATAGTTTCATAAGTAATGAAACAAAATGACAAAGAACATGTCATATCATATTAAATTATGTCTAAAAAGAAAGTTAATGTTATGTTTGTTTTATTTCTGCCTCTAATGTGAGAAATAATTATCATCAATAAAATGACTATACACAGTTGTTCATTTGGTAAAATATATGATCTGCCCAATAAAAAGTGTCCCTTTCAAAATTTTATTCACATAATAGAAAATATTTAAAATATTTGGAGATTTTTCTGTAGAATATAGGGCATACATGTGTATTTAAAAGAGAGTGGCAGAAGAATGTGGACCTCCACAGCATCATAAGCAACTCCAAGTTGGTGTAAGACCTTCTCATGCTGCTTTCTCAAAAGCTCAAAACATAAATCTATAGTATTTTTCTTTCTAAAGACTCTCTGTTTTTGTTTAAGCTCTTCTTAGATGCTGAAGAATAATTTCCTGCTATGTTTTAATAGTGAGAACTAAGAAAATAATAAAAAGAGAGTGCAACACATCTGTTCATACATATTCTGAGCTTGCCAATAACAATAGATATTAAGAAGTATTTTAAAAAGGCTCAAAATAGTATGATGAAGATATAATGACAATAGCTTTTTGGAAAAATTAAATGATAAATTTAAAGAGATTATCTCAAAAATATGAAAATAACTAACAATGGAAATATCTTCTACTTTGTCTTTAACATACCTTCTATGAAATAGTCAACCAGAACTTTATATCTGTACTACTGAGTAAAGAACATTATTTTCATATCAGTAGAAATTGTACGTTGTATTGCAATGGTTCATTTGCTTGTCAGGCTCAGTGATTGAAGATACTCACGTGATAAGTAAAGAATGATCTATTTTATCACTGAAGTCTCAATTTCAATGTTTAGTAGTAGGCATGGAGTTCATTTCTTGTGCTGAATGGGCCACCCATGTGGTTTAGCTTCTGATTAGAAGGAGTTAGCTGAACCAGCAGCATATGGGAGAAAGCCTCTGGATGAGACTGGCACAAGAGTCTGCATTTCTTGAGAAAACTTTGCCTCGGTGTAGGCAGTATTGGCAAAAGATTGGCATGGGCCCAAATGATAGAGAAAACAAAATGTTCTACAGCCAGACAGTCCTTAGTCTCCTACTGCTAGAGATCAGTGCTCTGGGTTCTCTTTTGGGCTCCAGAACTGTCAGAAAGACAAGTTGCTTGGTTTCCTGGCCCCTTGGTCTTATTTTCAGAGTTGCATCTCACATTCCTTTGTTCTGATTTCTTTAAACTTGGACTGAGCCACAAGACAGGTTTCCTAGGTCTCCAGCTTGTGGATGAGTGGTCCATAGTAGAGTGATCTAGTTCTTGTGACTAATTCCTACAATTCTCTCTCTCTCTCTCTCTCTCTCTCTGATAGAGAAATAGATGATGTTGAGATACACACATAAACATATAGATACATAGATATATAAATACATGATTAGATAGATAGATGGATGGATAGATAGATAGATAGATAGATAGATAGATAGATAGATAGATAAGAAGAGTTGCTCTTTGGAGAATCCTGATTAAATTATATATGATACACTTTGTTGTAAGCCATTAAAAATAAGGTAATATACATGATTTTAATATGAATTATATGTAGATTTTATGTGCTAATAAGTCACACTAAAGCATAGTGTCTTAGGGCAACATTATTTTATACTCCATATAAGTCAGAACATTAGCTATCTTTCAAGAATAGTTCTCTCAGATATTTTTTCTGGTTTGCTAGTGTGGCTGTAGACATGACATGCCTGGATAAGGGTTCAGTGGTCCCAGAAGTTGAATGTCACCTGTGGACTGTGGTGCTATGCTTGCCTTCATGTAGGTTCTCATCTTCCAGAGACTCCTTTGTTTGCCCAGTGACATCATGGAGGCATTTCAGAAAGAAAATAAATTGATTGGGTGGCTTAAGTAGTAACCTCTATTTTATTTTTCCATTTATGTTTTTAGTATAGTGATTCCTGTTTTCAGCCTCCATAGCACTGGGATTATAAATATGTGCCACCACATCCAGACTCTATCTCCAGCTCAGTGTACCCCAACGGTGGGACCAGTGATCAAGCTGGTCCAAGCACTTGACAAAAGAGGTGCTTAGTCTGATGAGATATCTCACAGGCATGAGTAGTTATCTCTTGAAGTAGATGGTTGCACCATTCTGATAAGGGAGGTAAGGTATTCAGCGCACATTCACTTGATGGGGAACTAAAATTTATGTCTTCATGAAGATCAGAAAGGTACTACAAATATATATGCATACAAGGATGGGAGAAATTACTGAGAAACACAGCTCATGTTCCTGAATAACCTGTCTTAAGACACTGTTTTAGTATAATTCATTAACATATAACATCAACATATAATTCATACTGAAATCATGAGTATATTACACTAGGTTTACAGACAATAACAATAAAATATAGCATATAGGCTTTAATCAGGATTCTCCAAAAACAACTGTTCCATTTCTACATATTATCTACATATCTATGTGTCCATATACCTATGTGTCTACATATCATTTATTTGTATGCCTATCTACATGGAGAGAGAGAGACAGAGAGAGAGAGACAGAGAGAGAGAGAAAGGGATTTGTCAAAATAACTGGTTCACTGTACTATGGAGGATAAAATAAAAACTCATTATGGAAAAAAAACTCAATAAAAACCACCCAGAAATAAAAACTCATTACGTAGAAAGAAGGGAAAAAGATACATTTAAGTATATATGTCAAATAGCCTGGATAATTATACTGTCAATGTCTGCTGGTCTTTTGAAAGAAGTAGTTAATGTCTAATTTTTTTTCTTTTTATTCATTTTTCTGTCTTTAAATGTATTACAGCTTTTTTCTTATTGTTTTGTTTTTTTCTTTAAAAAATTCTTGCACATTTATAACTGGTGGGCTGAGATACTAATTTAAAGATAGTATCATGTAACAGCAACAATTCTTGAATTCTTATTACTTTATTAAATGAAATTTTGCATCTTTTCTAATTTGTTTTTCTGTCACTATTTTGTATTTTTTAAATATAAAGAGCATTACATCTACTCACCAGTGAAACAGAAAAAAACATTGTCTCAGTTACTCTTGTTGCTGGGACAAATACCTAATACCCAAAATGAAGGAAGGAAAGGTTTGTTTAGCTCACAGCTACTGGAGGTTTCAGACCACACTTGGCTGGCTCCAAGGCAGAGCAGCACATGGCAGAGAGCAGCCTTTCATGGTGGCAGCAAAGAGCAAGATGGGAGGAGCAGCAACAATGACAACAGAGAGGAAGTCTCTGTTTCCCAGTAGTATTAAAACCCATAATCCCAGTGGATCATGAAATAATCCCAAACTCTTGAAGTCCCCACCCCATGATTGTGTCAGGCTTTGTGGGGACAACTAGACACAAACTATACCATTCTGCCCCTGGAGCCCCAAATAGGGGCAGAACCACATGGAGCTCGCGGATCGAGCCACAGATTGATTCAGATGTTCCACAGGACTAAATGTTTGTCCTTCTGGGTTTTGGACTTGCTTTGGTCCTAATGCTTGGTATCCTTCTGTGTGTACCTTTCAGAATGGTAAGTGTTTTGTGCCATTGAATGTTGGAAGTGCTTAAGTTTTTATTTGCACGGGGGCTCACAGTTGAGTTTGCCTTCGGTCTTGGAGGAGACTTGGGACTTGACTTTTCATTAAAACTGTAACTGTTGGGACTTTGGCAACTCTTAGAGATGGACTAGAATGGCTTTTGCATAAAGGGATGTGCTTGAGTTTTTAGGGGTTCAAGGGCAGAATGACATAGTTTGTGTCTAGGTGTTCCTCCATAGCCTCAGGCAGTCTTGGGTAGCTCCTTCATGAACATAGATGCAAAAATACTCAACAAAATCCTGGCAAATAGAATATAGCAAATCATTAAGAAGATCATACACCATGACCAGGTAGGATTCATCCCAGGGATGCAAGGATGATTCAATATTCGAAAATCTATAAATGTAATACACTATATTAATAGAAATATAAAAACCATATGATTGTCTCAATTAATGCAGAGAAAGCCTTTGACAAAGTCCAACACTCATTCATGTTCAAGGTCCTACAGAAAATTGGAATAGATGGACTCTATCTTAACTTGATAAAAGCCATCTATGATAACCGAAAAGATCATATAATCCTAAATGGGGAAAAACTGAAATCTTTTACTCTTAAATCAGCTACAAGACAAGGATATCCTCAATCGCCCCTCCTATTCAATATAGTCTTGGAATCCTTAGCAACAGCCATTAGAAAAGAGGGAGAAATAAAGGGAATAAGAATAGGTAAAGAAGAAGTTAAATTATCACTGTTTGTAGACGACATGATACTTTACTTGGAAGACCCCAAAAATTCCACCAGAAAACTACTAGAACTGATATGCAAATTCAGTAGCATAGCAGGATACAAAATCAGTACTCAAAAGTCAGTAGCATTCCTCTACAAGATAACAAGCACACTGAAAGGGAAACAATAGAAACAGTACCTTTTACAATAGCACCGCGGAAAATGAAATACCTTGGGATTCACTTAACCAAGGAAGTCAAAGATCTTTTCATGCAAAATTACAACACCCTAAGAAAAGAGATTATAGAGGATTTCAGAAAATGGAAAGATATTCCATGCTCCTGGATAGGAAGAACCAACATCGTGAAGATGGCCATACTTCCAGAGTTTGTGATTGATTACTGTGGGTGTGGACTCTGCATCTGCCCTGGGGCAGTTAATTTGCATTACAATGTAAGGAAGGAAGAAACACCAGCCAGCTGCATGAGCTGCTGTCACTCCTTCTTTTGTTCTCTTGCTTTTTGCTGCTGCTACAAAAGGTTGCCCTCTGTCCTGTGCCACTCTACCTTAGACCCAACTGAGTATGGATTGAAACCTCCAGTAACTGTGAGATAAATAAATCTTTCCTTCCTTCATTTTAGGTGTTGGGTATTTATCCCAAAAATGAGAGAAGAGTGACTGAGAGAAACATTATCTAACATACTAACATAAAAATACAGATAGTGGACCAGCAAGATATTTCAGCACTGTAAGCTCCTACTTAGGCAAGTGCAGGGATGGGGAATTTGATGCCTGGAACCACATGCCACTTTGGTCCCACCCTAGGGTGTGCAGAGCTGGCCAGCAAGACTGGACATAGTAGTGTACACCTTTAGTCCCAGTGCTATAGACATATTATTTTTTTTAACTGTTTCAGTGTTTTCATAGTAGCTGCTTACCTCTTTCAAATATATCTCTGAAATAGAGCATAATGTTTTCTAAAGAAAAATGATAGCTTCAATTCTTTTCTTTTCTGAATACAAACATGGGAGGGAAAAACCAGTATTCAGTTATTAAAAAAATACTTCTAATGAAATATTAAGATAAGGATATGGCTGACAGATACATATTCATATTAAATAAATTCCAAATAAATTACTTCAATAAAATGACCATCATTCGATCTATCTTTATTACTTACATTATGTCATAAGATGTTGTGTTTCATGCCAAAGCAACAAGATTGGAACACTGAAATGTCCGGCTTTCATGGAACATACTCATTGATTCATGTTAGGAAACAAGTTTGGGTTGGGGAGGACGTCATCTATCTGAGAATGAGAAGGAGCAGGACAGGATAACTTCTCCTGTCCTTCTGCAGAACAAAACATGCCTTTCCCACTGCTCACCTCCTTGACCTACTTTAAGGATTCCTGGTCATCTGGGTGACTGTAGAATTACTATAATTTATGTGCTCACATTGAGTGAAACAGGAGCCATCCCTTGATAATGTGTTTTAGGGTCCAGTATGAATTTCTGTCAAGTGTGTCTTTTCTTGTCCTATCTAAATCACTCCTGCTGTGAATTAAACACATTTCTCTGTCTTCTTCTCTCAGTGGAAATGAAGAACAGCTGGCTATAGTTTTCCTCCATATACTTGAAGGTGAGATTTTGAGAAGTATTCACCTTATATGCACAGGAAGAAAAAAACATTAAATCTTAGAAAATTTTCTTTAATTATTGAATGACTATCTTTAAGTCACTCCATGACAAAGGAATTATTAGCATATAGCATATCAACAAACATTTTACAAAGAATGTTCACATATATTCTCTTTTCCTTTTGATCGTTGTGCTATATGTTTGGATAGTTTTGATGTAGCAATTTAAATATATTTTCTTTTTTTCATCTTTTTATTTTTTAGTTCATGTTTTGGTACGAGGTCTCACTATGCAGCTTGGGCCTGTAGTGATCCTTCTGTTTTCAGCCTCTCCAGTGCTGAGATTATAGGCATGTGCCACCATGCCTGCATTCTCACTGACTCAGCTAAACATATATATGTGTGTGTGTGTGTGTGTGTGTGTGTGTGTGTGTGTGTGCACATATACACACTACAGAGTCTCACTACGCAGCTTAGGTTCATAGTGATCCTCATGTTTTCAGCCTACCAAGCCTTGGGAATTGCAGGTACCTACCATCAAGCTCTCAGTGGCCAGCTCAACCCACCCAGGGGTGGGGCAGGCAGAGCATGTGGTGCCAGGGGTTCGATCCCTGATCTCTGTGCTTACCTAAGTAGGTGCTTAGTCCACTGACCTATCTTGCAGGCCCTTCTTCCTTCACCTGTCATCTATACTATATGGACTTACAGTTAAAAAAGTATGTACAAATCTTTAAATTTAAGATATATTAAATGACAATTGCCTTTCATTCCTATTATGGTTTATGTATAAAAATGTCTCCCAAAATCTCAAGGTCAAAGGAAGCAATTTTGGATGATAACTGCTTTATGGGAGTCTATACTTGATTTTCTCTTAAGAGTTAGCTGCTGAGGGGAAGAAGTGAGTCCCTAGAATGTGATTTGGCTTTATCTCTCCCCAGCTCTTTTCTTGGTCACCACCAAATTTAATCACCATTTCTTACCATTGCCCTTTAATTTGGCTTTTTAAGTTGTTTATCTTACAAGTTTCTGAGATAAAACATGCAATATTTAACCATTTATGTCTGATTTATTTCACTTACTCTTATCTCAAAATCCATCTTGTTTTGCTTCAAGTGAATCAAATTTGTCCTTTTTTATGAAAATGTACTTATGTACCTGTTTATCTCCATCTCCATGTCTATCTCAATCTCTATCTCTACTTCTACCTATATCTGTATCTGTACCTATCTCCAGATAGATGTCCTACTGTATCATTAAATTAACTACTTGACTGTTAATGAGCATATAGGCTGCTTCCTTAATTTATCTATTGGGAGACGTGCTGCGTACACACACATATCATTAGCAGAGAGTTAAATCACAAAAGAAATGCACAATTATAGAGGAAACAGGAAAATGGGAATTCTTAAATTAATGCCTGAGGTTTGCATATATTTGACAAACTGAAAGCTTTTAGAAAGAAACAAGGACTATCTTCCTCTGGATTGTAAGTGAAGTCACAATGCACCTGGTTGTGTGAACAGGCACTGATGAATCACAGACTAGAAGAATCCAGAGTTTTATGATTTTTGTGGCTTTACAAATGAAACTATTTGGAAAATATTTGTGCTGAATGAGCAAATCAGGTACAAGTTTGACTTTTTTAACTAAGATGTAATAAATACCTAGTTGTATTCGAAAATGGGATTTAGAAATGAATTGGTAATTATACTAATCACATTAAAGATTTTTGTGCCAAAAAGCAATGTAACTGCATGACGCTAACATTAATCTAGTTATTGTCATCTTTCTAGTTCATCTTATCTAATGTTGCTCTGATTTCTCAATAGTTATCACAATATCTCTTCTAGTTTATTGATTTAAGGACTAACTTACATGCTATTGCATTTTATCTTATTCATATATTTGTTATATAATTAATTTTCTTCTCAACTTATTTTATTTCATATTTTTTGATTACTTTATCATGGAACTTTTTATTTAAAATTTGGTTTTGTTCATATTAAGATTTATTTCCATAATCATTTTTGTATCTTAAGGTTTGGCAAGTCGTGGTTTCCATTTTGCTTTGCTAAAATACCTTTTCTATAACATATGGGATAAAAAAATCTTTTCATCTTACCCATTTTTTAGCATGGACAGCCCTACATGAGCTGTATGAATCATCGTAATATAACTGGTTTTGTACAGGCTGCCTTCAGCTGTTTTGGTACTCGGAGAGTAAGCTTGGGTGCTAGATCTGTAGCATATTAGTCATTACTCTTTGTTAATTAATTTATTATTTGATCTTTAAAATGGATTTAGGTTAGTAAATCTCAGGTCACTGCAAATACTAGTATGTTTTATATGTTGTCATGCTATTTTAATCATTTGAAAGGTGGAATTAAACACTGGAACAAAAAATGTTGCAGAGCAGAAAGGTAGTGCTGATCATACATCAGATATATTCCACTGCCTTTATATATTAACTCATGAGTCTGTCAGAGGCCTATGTGACTTGCCTGAAAAGCCAGCAGCTGGAGTGTGGAAACAGAAATATGGATGCTACTGGTCACAGTAGAGACGTGCAGTGGTCTGTGACGTTGTGATGTTTCTGAGGGTAACTCTGTGTCTGTGGGTGCTGGCACTTGCTTCGATTTCCAGGGGAAAGTTTCACTGCCTACCTAGGCGATCAAACAGTTTTCTCATTAAGCAAAGACTTAATGCTTACAATGTCTTTTACTTTCTCAAAGTCTGTGCCCTTTTGCTTCAGCTATTCCATACATGTTCCTGTCCACTTTGATATGTTAAGGACCAAATAAATATGGGCCAATCCAAGCCGGGCATGGTGGCGCATGCCTGTAATCCCAGCACTCGGGAGGCTGAGGCAGGAGGATTGTTTTGAGTTCGAGACCAGCCTGAGCTACAAAGTGAGCTTAAGGCCAGACTGAACTGCATAGTGAGACCCTGTCTCAAAAAGACAAAAAAAAAAAAAAAAAAAAAAATATGGGCCAATCCAGGGAAGGGTTTGTTTCAACCATAAGATCTATGACCTTCCCGTGTACCTACAAACAATATTGCATTACTTCTTTAATTTTATCCATAGTGCTACTCTTGGAAAAAATATTGAGAGAGCATCAGCTTCTGAAAAATAAGCTCTAATGTGTTTACTCCTCACTCAAAATTCTTAGCAAATATTCATCCAAAAAAAGAAAAAAAAAAAAAAAAAACATGCACACTCATGTCTACTGTCCTGAGCATTTGGGCACTAAAACAAGAGGATTATAAATTGAGGTCATCTTGGAAACTTAATGAGACTCTTTTAAAAAATGGTTAAAAAAAAACACTGGGATGTTGCTCAGTGGTAGAGCACCCTGAATTCATTCCAAGAACCAAGAAAAATGGAAAAAAAGAGAAACAGAGATAGTTGCAGTCTTTGGCCTATGGAAAGCCAATTTTTATGCACAATTTGTTAAGGAGGCTGTGTTCCTTCTAGTGAAGGTATCCCTTCCACCCCTCAAAGAAAAGTTAGTTAAGTGTGTTTGTAAGTGGTTCTGAATCTTCTAATGTGCCTTGTGGATCTGTAAGCCTGTTATAGAGAGGTCTGTTTTTTTTTTTTTTTTTTTCATTGTAGCTTTGTAGTCTACAATCAAATAAGTAATTATGATGCCTCCTGCCATATATTGCACCACATAGTGGTACTGAAATGGAAAAGATAGAATTTTGCCTTCTATAGCTAGAAATATTGGAATTTATAGAAAAAAAAGTCAAAATGATATGAACCCCCAAATTTGAAGATCCTTCCAGAAATGGTCATCTGAAATGAATATACACCTTTCAGATGAAGTTCAGAAAGCAAATTCATGTATCACAAAATGTCCCACATCACTGATCACTTCGGAAGATTGGTACTATTAAGAAAGGTGCAGTTTGCCTATTTTCTCTCTCTCTGAGTTTGTTACTTTTGTGTAAGAATAGTATTGATTTTTCAATATTGACTTTGTATCCAGCTCCATTACTGACTCTGGTTATTGAATCTCAAAGTCTTTCAGTGGAGCTTTTGAAATCTATGTAGAGTAGATTTTCATGGTGGAGGCAAAGAGCAGAGAGAAGAAAGGATTAGTAGCAGCAACAATAGCAACAGAGAGGAAGTCTGTCTCTCAGTCTCTCTTATGTTACATTCAGGCTATCTGTCTCAGGCTGGGTGTGGCACTCACACTCATAATCCCAGCAGGATACAGACCCATAATCCCATCATTATATCATCAATTAATCAAATTGTAGAACTGTGCTTCAGTGACTGCAAGATGCTTTGGAGGGACAAATACACACAAACCATAAAAATTATCATCAAATTTGTTATCATTACCAGATACAGGCATAAAAAATTGATCAAGCAATTAAGCATTAACTCTTCCTTTCACTAAACCTTGCAATTGTCGTTGTCCTTTTTATTTTTTAAGTTTTTAAATTTTTTAAAATATATATTTATTTTTATTTTATTTCTTTTTATTTTACTTTATTTTATTTTGAAAGTACCGGGAATTGAACTCAGGACCTTGCACTTGTCAGGTAAGTGCCTATTCTACTAAGCTATCTCCCCAGCCCCTTAAATTTATTTTATAGAAAGTATCAAAATAATAGATAAGACATTAGAACATCATCCATAGTTAAAAGTATAAGATGAAAGGTATGCAACTGGTTAATTTGGGTTCACTGAATTACATTAATTTTAAATGAGGAAAGTGGGTTTTTCTTTCCTAAAATGTTCCTTAAGTCTATGTTGGGTTGGTCCATGGGAAAAATATCTGTCATTGTCACTCACTGTGCTTTAGGAAAAAATAGAAATGATCACAATTACTCTCTAAGAAGCAAAACAAGAACTCTGACTTCCTTATTCCTGAGAAACAAAATAGCTGTCTGTTTGGTGCTAGCTATAATGCAAACCTCCTAGACATTTAGAAATGGTACTCACAATTTTAATTTGCTTTTTTAGAGGACTTCATACAAAACTATGAAGTTTTTAATTTTTGATAATCATTCAATTTTTGGGGGGTAATCAGTTTTTGTGCCTATTCTGAAAGTTTGATATGTTTATTCCCCTTCAAAACATCTAAGTTGCATACAGAATAGAGTTTTGCACATATGTGTAAATGCATCAAAATATAAGGGTTTGCAGAAGCTGAACAAAAATGAACTGGAAGAAGATGCACATTGTTAATGGTGTACTTCACCTATACATGTTTTCACATGAATAATATATCAAAGGTTTGGGGAGATGGCTCAGTGGAATAAGTGCTTCCCTGGCAATCACAAAGGCCTGAGTTCAATTCTCAGTTATGCAAAAAAATAAATAAATAATAAAATACTGCTATTAATAATAATATAATAGATCAAATAGAGGCATCAAAACAACTGAAATAAATCAAACTAAATATGACAATATTTTAATATCATAATACCGAAATCAGAAAATGAGATTAGCTGGCACTATAGCCTTCTGTCCGTTGGGACTATGTAAATAAATAACACTTTCTATTCCTTATAGTATTGTTGATGGTAATATTATCCTTATCTAGGAAACTAAAACCAAGATTCATTTTTAAAATAAAGATCAGTCCAGGCCATCTTCCATGCACCCACTCTACCGCCTTTGTTTATGTTAAGATGACAGAGATTAAGGAAAATGCACTGAGTCTCAAAACAGGGTCACAAGAACCTGCAAGGTCAATTAATCAATTGTTTCAGGTTGTGCCCCACTACTGAAATGTGAATATTTGAGCTGTGAATATAGGAAGTATTTTTGATCAGAGTTTCTGAATATTTGGACAAGTATATGATACAGTCAAGTAAGGGAGGAATGAAGAGAGAGAAATAGAAATGAGAGGAAAAAAGTCAGGAGGAAAGCAAAATGTATCGATGAAAGTAGCCAATTCTTCAGTAATGTACTGTTCTGTCTGTGTGGAATTTTTGTAGCTGTAACAAGGAATAATTGCTCTTTGTTGGTGTGTGAGAATGTGCCTTATTTTTATAATTAGAGTGTGAAGGGTAGGAGTCACTTTTCCAACAAAGATAAAAATTTTAATCTGTGAGTGGGATTTTCTTACATAATTTTTATCATCTGTATTTCGGACAGAGGAAATAAAAATGGTTCTGTATCTAGCGCTAATTATAAGATAGAAAGAATATAGTTTTCCTATTTTGTACTGTTGCACAAAAAAAGTTTCTTATCCGTAAACATCAGTTACTCCAAAATATAATTAACAGCCTCAAAAACACCAAAATATATTCATTCCTTCCAAACAAAATAGGTGCTTGAAAAACAAATAGCAAGTACAACAGTATGTTTAAGTCAGATATAAACAATGATACCAGGGCCAGCCAAATAGCTCAGTAGATTAAATCA
The DNA here is from genome assembly GCA_004027165.1 of Ctenomys sociabilis. Taxonomy (NCBI): domain Eukaryota; kingdom Metazoa; phylum Chordata; class Mammalia; order Rodentia; family Ctenomyidae; genus Ctenomys; species Ctenomys sociabilis. The sequence goes on from PVKA01035423.1 coordinate 16,027, forward strand.
TCTGCAAGCAGGCACAAGGGAAGCAGTTTCATCCCAGGCCTGCCATGGTGCTGGCCCCACCCCCAGGGCTTGCTGAGTTAGCAATTGAGACTGGGCATGGTGGCACCTGCCTGTAATCCCAGCTCTTGGGAGCCTGTAAACAGATGAATCACTGTGAGTCCAATCTAGTAGTGAGACCCTGAACACCTTGTAGATCCTTCCTTAAGAACAAGAAAAAAGATCTTCCTTGATCCCGCCCAAGCCCGCCCAGTCCCAGAGAACCCCCTAGAAAGCACAGCCAACTCAAGGAGCCTGCTCAATCCTACCCATGCCAACCCAGCCCCAGAGACCAGCCCTAGACAGAGCTGCAGACTCCAGCAGCCTACGTGATTCTGCTCACGCTGCCCAGCCTCACCGACCTGAGACAGCAGCTGACTCCAGTGGCCCCCTGGATCCTGCCGCAAGGAAAAGCACTCCCAGTGAGTGGGAATTTGCATGACCCACCAAGCTTCGCAGATCAGTGAGTGTGTGGTGAATCTGAGGGAGAGCCATTGGCTTCATCCCACATGTGCTCTACCCAGATCCCTGCCCCCAAGCCCTCCAAGCCAGTGACCAGCCGGCAACCTCAGGACCCACTCATCAGCACCTCCCCAGATCCCCTGCCCTAAAGCCCCCTGAACGAGTGGGAACTTCCCCGACTCTCTGGGCAGCAAAGTTCAGTGAGTGTAGAACTCCAGGCCCGCCCTGCCGGAGACATATCCCAGGGGTTACCTGCCGCCCCATCCCCCGTGGTCCGGTGAGAGCTCCAGGCCCACCGCACCAGAGAAACATTTCCAGGCAATTGCCAGTCCCACCCCACAGCCCCAGACCCAGTGAAGGTCTGCCTGGAGTTAGAACTCCAAGCCTGCTACACTGGAAGGACACTTCTCAGTGATTCCCAGTCCCAATCCACTGCTGGAAACCCAGCACAGCCTGGCCTGTGAGTGAGGGGTCCAGGCCCGCTGCACAGTAGGGACCTTTCCCAGCCTTCTTGGGTAACGACCTGTAGACCCGGACCAAGCACAGGCTGGCCAACCCAGTACAGCTTACTCGGTGATTAAGATCAACCACTATCCTTTTATGAGGCCAGAAGACCCACCAAAGCCCAGGCCCGCCCACCTAGAGAGGGACCTCCCTGACACAGGAGGGCTGACCCCAGCAAGTTTCCAGATTATTGCTCCAAAGCCAGCCAAGACAGTGGGAATTTTCATTACTTGCTCTGCATCCCAGTTCGGTTTGTGCTCACCTGCCAGGGAACCAACAGAGGGGAACCAAAGGAGCTGCAGTAAAAAGGAACTGAACACAACAGCTAGATCCAGGATAGGCATACCTGGATAATCTCAAACTTAATAGACTGGTACCCGAATCTCATAACAAGCTAAGGTTATAGCTGCATCAAAGCTCTACACACAAAGGTCAAAGGTGAGTGCTATACAAAATAACAAATACAAGGGGAAAAATGCAATCCCAGAACTCCAGTCCACCAGTAAGGGCAGAGGACACTAGCTCAGCTGCAATGAATGAATTAAAAAATACAGCAGCAAAAGGAATGACAGCAGAAAGTTATAGAGGAAATAAAATGAGAAGTAATTCCCCAAATCAAAAAAGAAATATCTGAATACATAGTATCTGAAATAAAGAATGAATTCCAGAAACATTGGGTGGAAAAACTATGCTCACCCAGAACAAGTGCAGAGAGCACTATTCCAGTTGAAATGTATGAAGTAACAACATCTGAAGCAAAGAAACAACAGCAGAAAGATCAGGAGGAACTCAAAGCAGAAATAAGTTCTGAAATCCAAAAAGAATTCTTTGAAATCATAAAATCTGAAATACAGAAACAAGTCCAGAAATACGCAGAGGAAACGCAATTTGAAAGAAACACTGCAGAAAAAGATTTAATAATTACCTCTATAGAAGGCATGGATAAAAAATTGAGGAGATCAGAAATATGATGGATTTCTTGAATGAGCAATACAGAAAATAAGAAAAGAAATAGAACACATGAAACACAGTCAAAGAGATATAGAAGAACTAAAAATATCAATCACGAGTCTACAAAACTGTTTGAGTGAAAGCAAAAACAGAGTTTCAGATCTTGAAGATGCCAAAGCAGCTACTGAAAATGTGAGAAAGGATCTCTTAAAAACAAGAACGCAGGAAAAAAAAATCCATCACCTACAAGATGACGCCAGGATGAATAAGGTGAGAATAATTGGTATCAACAAGAATGAAGGAGTCAATACAAATGACATAAAAAGAATTTGGGGAAAAATAATCACACAAAACTTCCTGAATATGAATAAACTATCCAACATTCAGGTCACCGAGGTATATAGAACACCAAATAACTTCAACCCAAGTAGAAAAACACTGAGACATAAAATAGTTAAGATCCCAGAAATCCAACACAAAAAATAATATACTGAAAGCTGCTAGAGAGAAGAAGGAGTTCACATTCAAAAGAAAACCCATCAGAATTACACCTGACTTCTCTACACAGACCATGAAGGCAAGGAGAGCATGGTGCAGAGTTCTTCAAGTCCTACATGAAAACAAATTCCAGCCCAGACTATTATACCCTGTAAAATTCTCTTTCAGGTTTCATGGAGAAGTGAAATACTTCAACAACAAAGAACAACTAAAGCATTTTATGATGACAAAGTCATCCCTTCACAGGCTGCTGAAAGATGTTCTAGAGAAAGACAACAATGACCAGAACTCCATGAATGAGAATTGAAGGAACCAACTAAACAGGACAGACAATTAAACACAGGTTTACAAAGGAGTAAACAACACTAGGTAAATATCATGACAAACATAAGTCAGCACATATCAATTATAACCATCAATGTAAACGGGCTCAATTCTCCAATTAAGAAAAATACACTGGCACAGTGGATTAGGAAACAAAAGTCCAACAATATGCTGTATACAAGAAACACACTTAACTCAAAAGGACATTCATAGGATCAAAGTCAAAGGATGGAAAACAATACTACATGTCCCTGCACCTCAGAAAAAAGCAGGAGTAGCAATTCTGTTCTGAGACAGTCTCAACTTCAAACCATGAATGATCAAATGACACAAAGAAGGCCACTATATATTGCTCAGGGGAAAAATTCAAGAGCAAAAAGTAACACTTTTAAATATCTATGCACCAAACACAGGAGCACTCAACTAGGTAAGAAAAATCTTAATGGACATGAAAAATTAATGTCTAAGAACACAATCTTCACAGGAGACCTTAAGACACATTTGTCTCAAAAAGATAAATCAAACAGACAAAAAATTCACAAGGAAGTAACAGAACTGAACGAGAGCTTGGAACAAATGGACCTTGTGAACATATACAGAGTGTTCCACCCAACTACAGCTGAATACACATTTTTTTTTTAGCTGCAAACGGGTCACTTTAGAAAATAGAACACATACTGGTCCAGAGGTCATGCGGAAGTATGTGCAAGAAAACAGAAATTATTCCATGCATATTATCTGACCACAGTGTAATGAAACTGGAAATAAGTGACAAAAGAAACCAGAAAAACCAACTAAATTCATGGAAAGTAAACAACACCCTACTTGGCAATCAAGGGGTCACAGAAGAAATTCAAGAAGAAATTCAACAATATCTACAATTCAATGAATATTTAAGCACAATTTACTGGAATTTGTGGGATGCGATGACAGCAGTTCATAGAGGGAAAATAATAGCTATGAACTCACACATTAGGAATATCGAACAGGAACAAATTAGCAACCTAAAGTTCCACCTTCGACAACTAGAAAAAGAAGAACAAAGGAAACCCAGAGCGCAAAGAAAGGAAGAAATCATAAGAATAGAGTAGAAATTAATTCAATTGAGACGAAGAAAACTGTTCAAAGAATCCACAAATCAAAAAGTTGGTTGTTTGAAAACTAAATGAAGTTTATAAGCCTCTTGGCAACCTCATCAAAAAGAGGCAAAAGATAATTCAAGTGCAAGCAGTAAGGAATGAAAAGGGTGAAATCACCACAGACCCAGTAGAAATTTAGAGGATTACCAATAGTTCCTTCGAGAATCTTTACGCTCACACAATAGAAGACACAGAAGAAATGGACAGATTCCTTGAAAGGTACAAATTACCAAAACTGAATCAAGAGGATGTAACAACTCTCAATAAGCCAATAGCATCCAATGAAATACAAAACATAATAAAAAGCCTACTGACAAAGAAAATTCCAGGTCCTAATGGAGTCACAGCTGAATTCTAAAAGAAATATATAGAAGATATAATCCCCACACTCCACAAACACTTCAATGAAGTTGAAAAGGAAACAGTCCTCCCAAAATCACTTCTGGAGCAAGTATAATTCTGATTCCAAATCAGGAAAGACACAACCAAAAAGGAGAACTAAAGGCCAATCTCCCTCATGAACATAGATGCAAAAATACTCAACAAAATCCTGGCAAATAGAATACAGCAAATCATCAAGAAGATCATACACCATGACCAGGTAGGATTCATACCAGGGATGCAAGGATGGTTCAATATTTAAAAATCTATAAATGCAATATACTGTATTAATAGACTGAAATCTAAAAATCACATGATTATTTCAACTGATGCAGAGAAACTTTTACAAAGTCCAACACTCATTCATGCTCAAAGTACTACAGAAATTTGGAATAGATGGACGCTATCTTAACTTGATAAAAGCTATCTATGACAACCCAAAAGCTCATATAATCCTCAATGGGGAAAAACGGAAATCTTTTACTCTTAATTCAGGTCCAAGACAAGCATGTCCTCTATCACCTCTCCTATTCAATATAGTCTTAGAATCCTTAGCATCAGCCACTAGAAAAGAGGGAGAAATAAACAGAATAAGAATAGGTAAAGAAGTTAAATTATCATTATTTGCAGATGACATGATACTTTACTTGGAAGACCCCAAAATTTCCACCAATAAACTACTAGCACTGATATGGAAATTCAGTAGCATAGCGGGATACAAAATCAATACTCAAAAGTCAATAGCATGCCTCTACACAGATAACAAGCACACTGAAAGGGAAACAATAGAAACAATACCCTTTACAATAGCCCCGCGGAAAATGAAATAACGGGATTTGATGCGGAGGGCCTCACAGCAGGTAAGAGACGACGCGACTGACAATCGCGGAAACCGGCTGATGGCGCAGATCTAATTTATTGCGGAAGTGCAGGTGTACATATAGGGAGGTGAAGAGGTGGATCTGAAGGGTGAAGAAGGTTATGTGTAGAGTTGTAATAGGAGTGTAGGCGTTTTGTGACACAGATTAATGGCCAGGGGACTTCCGGGAGATCAGGCAGAGGAGTCTCAGCCCTTTGGTGCACCACCTCGGGAAGCCAAGTGTATCTACACCCAAGTGTCAGCTACCTGGGCGAGCCAGACCTCTGCGTTACTCCCTTCAGGGATTCACTTAACCAAGGAAGTCAAAGACCTTTTCACGGAAAATTACAATACCCTAAGAAAACAGATTATAGAGGATTTCAGAAAATGGAGAGATATTCCATGCTCCTGGATTGGAAGAATCAACATTGTGAAGATGGCCATACTCCCAAAATTACTGTACAGATTTAATGCAATCCCTATCAAACTGCCACCAACATACCTCCTAGACATAGAGAAAACATTCCTAAAATGTATTTGGGACCACAACAACCTAGAATAGCAAAGATAATCTTGATCAATAAAGACAGGGCAGGAGGCATCATAATTCCTGACTTGAAATTATATTACAAAGCCTCTGTGATAAAATCAACATGGTATTGGCAATAAAATAGACCTGAGGATCAGTGGAATAGATTAGAGACACAGAGGCATCTACAATCACAATCACCCTTATGATCTTCGACAAAGGGGCTAAACAAGCTCACTGGAAGAAAGACTGTCTCTTTAACAAATGGTGCTTTAAAGCATGGCTTTCTACAAGCCAAAAACTAAAACTTGACCCAACTCTATCACCATGCACTAAGTTAAAGTCAAAATGGTTTACAGATCTAAACGTTAAAACAGAAACACTCAATCTCCTGGAAGAGAAAGTAGGAGGAACTCCTGAAGACATAGGGGTAGGTAAAGAGTTCATGAACAAACATATATTCACATGGGAAGCACTTGAAAGAATCAGGGATCAACTCTTCTTAAGGAGCTTCTGCATATCAAAACAAATTGTCAACAGAGTGAAAAGACAATCCACAAATTTTGAAAAAATCCTAACTAATAATCAATCAGAAAAATGTCTACTGACTAGAACATACAAAGAAGTAAGTTATAACAGAACCCACAAATTTAAAGACCCAATTTAGAAATGGGCATCTGAGATGAATACTCAGTTCTCAGAAGTCGAAATTAAAGAAGCAAATAAATATATGAAAAAATGCTCCACATCGCTAGTCATCTGTGAAATGCAAATAAAAACAACACTGAGATATCATCTCACTCCAGAAAGAATGGCTATCATAAGGAAATCAACCAACAACAAATGTTGGAGAGGTTGTGGAAAAAATGAAACACTTCTCCACTGCTGGTGGGAATGTAGACTGGTACAACCATTGTGGAGGTGAGTGT
>PVKA01035424.1:0-22639 GCA_004027165.1 Ctenomys sociabilis
AAAAAAAAATACGTGTATAACCCAACGTAAGATTGGTAGTTAAAAAAAAAAAGATTGATACTGTTTCATAGAAATCTTCAATGACCTTTTAAATAAGGGTTCATCTAATATATTTTACATAGTCTTGTATAACTATCACTTTGAGAGCTCTTTATTGTTCATCCAAGAGCATACTGCCACTTCTCATGCCTTTTGAATTATGCTCTTTGTTATTTCCTATATGCTACATCAGGAGGTATTAAAATATTTCAAGTTTGTATCACTAGAAAATATTTTACTTTTAGTATTCAAAGGCATGCTTGTTAAGTATAAAATTCAAAGAGGATAGATCTTTTTTCTTTCAGTCCTTTAATTAGTCTAGTTTCTTACACACTCTTACACACTTGGTCTTTTTTTTTTTCTAATTGGAATAAGATGCTATTTAACTTTGTTCTTCCATAGCTAATATTTTTTATGTATATGCTTTAATCATTTTTTTTCTTTATAATAAGTTTTGGACAATTTCATTTTCGTGTATCTTGGTATGATTTTAAATTTCTTGTGCAAAAAGGTTCATTTTTCTGGGAAATGTATCATAAGTTGAACTAAATTCAGAAATTATAAATCTTCAAATATTTATTGGCTACTCCTTTCTACTTTGAGAATTCTAATTATATAATACAAAAAAAAGAAAGGAGCAGTTAATGCTTATAATTTTTGTTTTTACTCTGATTTGTTTCTTCTCTTGAATTTCTTATACCTTTTTAGTTATTTTTTTTTAAACAAAACTTACATGTTTGTATCTGGTAATCTGAAAAACAAATTTGCACATGACATCATGTAATACAGCAACCATTGTTGTATTCCTATTACTTTGTTTAGTGAAATCTTGTATCATGTATAATGCTGTTTTCTTCTATCACTATTTTGTATTCTTTAAAAATAATAATAAAAAGTACAAACAAACAAAAAAAGATGGAGAGAGAGGCTCGCTAGCTGCCTCAGCGGCTGCTCCTCCCTTTTCTCTTTGCTGTTTTCTACCACCATGAAAGGCTGCATTCCACACTCTGCCTTGGAGCCAGTCAAATATGTCCTAAAACCTCCACTAACTGTGAGCTAAATAAACCTTTCCTTCCTTAAGTTTTATTTTTGTTGGGTGTTGGCTATTTGTCCCAGCAATCAGTGAAAAGTAACTGAGACATACCCCAAAATAGAGAACCCCAGGTTGAAGCTGGATCTTAGAATAGCAGCAAAGTGAAATAAATATACCTGTGCTGAGCTTTGTTCTTCTACCCAACTAGAAACACTTCCATTCCATGTGGACCCACCCCTAGCTGACCTTCGCCATGACCGCCTCTCTGCATTCCCATCCATGGCTAGCCTGCAGCTTCTAAGCAGTACACTGACTTGTAGTTCTTTTTTTTTTTTTTTTTTTTTTTGTCTTTTTGAGACAGGGTCTCACTATGCAGTTCAGGCTGGCCTTAAGCTCACTTTGTAGCTCAGGCTGGTCTCGAACTCACAACAATCCTCCTGCCTCAGCCTCCCGAGTGCTGGGATTACAGGCATGCGCCACCACGCCCGGCTGACTTGTAGTTCTAAAATCATGTTCCAGGTGCCTGGCTCACTGGGAATCATGCAGAGGCTGCCAGGGACTCACCCAGTGCGTTTTAGGTCCAGCAATTGACTTGGAGGCACTGGAGCCTGACAGCTGTTCAGTGGTGAAAGAGAAAGAAACAGGAGTCTACACTGGCATCTGACAGTCACGCTTGCTCCAGCCGACAGGAACTGTTGCAGTAAAAAGCAATCAACGAGCAGTGTTCCTGAGTCCTGCCAGTCTGGCCCAGAAGGACCACATACTGTCCATGCTGGAAGCCAAGGGCTTATAAAAACTTGGAGAAAGAATACAACACTGACAAGTTAAAGCCCCTTTGCAGTATCCCTTGCCACATCCACTGCAGGAAAGGTGGCAGAGATAGATCACTGGATTCGTCTTTCTAGAATAAAGCCAGTTCCACCCGTACTGCCTAAAGAACAACATCACCCAAATGGAGAACACTGGCGTGTGAGTCTCTGGAGACTTAAGATTTCTCTTCAAAAAGCAGGACTCTGGCACTGCTACAGGAAGCACGGAAACCTGACCTGCCCCTCATGCTTGGAGTAGCAGTGAAGGCCAGCGGTCATTACCTCTTTTCTGACAGGTTTTCCTTTTCTTCAAGCTGGCCAGTGAGCCAGAACACCCCAAGGTACTGGGGAGAACACATGATCCCCACTAGGAAGGGTCTATCTATCACCCCTTCCAGCATGAAGAAGCTATGGAATACAGAGACCTCCACTCCCTCAACACCCCACAAACGATTAAGGAGATTTGTGAGAGGGGATGCACAGCTGGCTGAGGAACGGGTCAAGGCCTATTGATTACAAGATTGGGACACAGGGGCACAACAGTTCCTGAAGCCCTGTACATGGGTTCTCAAAAGAGCTCAGAGACGTTTTGCATAAGATGGCCCAGACCTGAAATCAGCCCGAGGTGTGCAGCCCAGCAGGCCTCTCAGGACCCACGTGTAGAAACTCTCACGGGTTTCCTCAAGATTTCAGAATGTAGGTGCCAAGAGAAGCGTGCTGTCTTGGCTTTCTTCCTGGTAACCTGCCCTGCTTTCTCCAGGGTGTCCTTTTATTGCTTTTTCTCATTTTATTTGGCCCAACACCACACTGTGGAGCCAGCTTCTTCCCCACTCGACTTTCTCGAATAAACTTGGCCGTTGTTGTTTTGCTTGTTTTGTTCATTTCTTTAAGATAAGAAGTACGGCCGGGCATGGTGGCGCATGCCTGTAATCCCAGCACTTGGGAGGCTGAGGCAGGAGGATTGTTGTGAGTTCGAGACCAGCCTGAGCTACAAAGTGAGCTCGAGGCCAGCCTGAACTGCATAGGAAGACCCTGTCTCAAAAAGACAGAAAAAAAAAAAGAGAAGTACCCTGAATCTAACTCCAGAGGGGAAAGTGAACAGCCCAGCACCATTTGATGGGCCATCCACTTTGAAAAGGAGCTACCCAGGAGTTCAGAGAGTTATGCAAGGAAACAAAGGGATGGGAATGTAGGAGACGGTTGATTTAGCTAGCTCATGAAGAAGGCAGCCAGCTTGCGGAGGGCCTCAGGGAGAGGCGGGCAACCAGTTGTGCTGGTAAAACCTGAGATCAGACCCTGAACTGGGAATTTCGTCAAAGAATAAATTTCCTCAGGCAGCATTGAATACAGCCCTACTGGGACCCTGAAGGCGCCTGCAGCCACTGCCTGCCCACTGAGGTCCTGAATATTGAGGAAATTACAGTGTGAATTACCCAGTTCCTTGTGAGATCCCAGTTATCTCAGTTACTCTTCTCTCCTTGCCGGGACAAATACCCAACACCCAAACTGAAGGAAGGAAAGGTTTATTTAGCTCACAGACCGGAAGTCTCAGTCCATACTTGGCTGGCTCCAAGGCAAAGCGGCACATGGCAGAGAGTGAACGTTCACGGTGGTAGCAGCAAAGAGCAGAGAGATAAGGGAGGGACAGAAGCTCAGCTAGCTGGCCTCTCTCCCCTCCTGACATTGTAATGCAAATTACCCTCCTCAGGGCGAGTGGGGAAGGTAATAATAATAATAGATCACAAACTCCATTAGCTGCCCCATGACTGCATGAGGCTTTGGGGGGACACCTAGACACGAGCCACAACACCAGATTGCTGTAAGCCCTTGTGAAAGAACCGGACTAAGGAACCTGAGTCCTCATTGGCCATTTTAGATCTCCAGAGCCATTTGTAATAGGTGACCACTAAGCGATCAAGCAATTCCTGTACCCTACTTGCCTATAAGAAATTCTAAATTAAGAGAGCATGCAGCCACCCCAATCAGCACCCCTCCTAGAAATCCAGGAGCTAGTCTCCTCTTTATTCCCAGCACAACTTTCCTAACCTACCAGAAAAAATAAAAGCAGTGCCCCTGGTTCAGTCTGTTCAGAGTTACGATCAGCCGAGAGAGGACATTGTAACACACACACACACACACACACACACACACACACACACCCCACCCAGCCAACCAAGGTATGTGTCTCTAGCATATTCTGCTCGTCCATTATTACACTATGAGACATGGAAAGAATGCTCTGAGATCCGCTAACAACCCTGTGAAGGTTATGGAAAATTGTACAGAAAATGTAAGACAGCACAAGGAAATGATGATGCGACTACCAGGCCTCCTTTCCTGACCAGCCTCACTGCTCTTACCACTGCGGTGAGCCTGAATTGTGCACTTGTTCAAGGGCCACTACATACACAAAGGCTTGATAATTTCCTGGGTGCTCACTTTTCTGTCTGACCCCTGTGAGACAGCACCCTGGCACCCCAGGACTCACCAGGACCTTCTTGCCCTCTGGAATCCAAAGACAGGAGCAATCCCTGTCCTCAGCATAGCCCTTAAGAAGATGAGCGAGGAGCCCAGGGGGCTTCTAGGCAACAGCAAGGTAGAGTCTTCTCTCCACCCCTTTGCTGCTGAAATCTAGGGTCACCTTAAGCAGAGCTCCTGAGTGCATTATCCAAATGATTTTAGGACCTCTGACAATTGCACCATGGAGAAACACACTCGAGAAATTCTCCCCCTACCTTCAGGCACAGACTGTACTCTGAGTCACTAAGCCTCCCTCCAGCAGGGGGTAACGATTAGGTTCTGCTGCTTCTGGGCTCCTCAACCACGTTTGTATTGCTGAGAACAATGTCAGAATTGTGCAGCTCAGAGCTCTGATGTCTGTCACAAGTTGTTCCCAAGCTCATTCTTCTCTCTTCTCACTCCAAGCCTTCTGAGCAAGCAAATGAGGGCTCTCAATTGTAAGTGATTGCGTTACTGAAGTAAACTGACCAGAAAAGGCTGGAAGCAAACAGGATAACAGCTAAAACTTTGAATTGAGCAAAAAAGAATTGTATAGCAGGGCGTGACTATCAATCTGAGCAAGCTGGGGGCTGCTGTTAAGAAAATCAACTTTAGCCTTTATACACATCAAGCACTCCATGTTATCTAAAAGAGGCTTGGAGGGCTGGCAAGATGGCTCAGCGGTCTAGAGCGCCTCTCAGGGACCGTGGTTCGAGCCCCAGCACCATATGCCATGCCAGCCCCTCCCCCAAGGGCGGGCTGAGCTGACCCCCCCCCAAAGAAAGAATCCGTGATGTGTAGCGAGACACTGTAATGAATAAATGAATTTAAAAAAAAAAGAGGCTTGGAATATTGGATAGAGCATTGTCTTTAGAGACAGCGAACACTGAGAGAATTTGGGGCCACCTAGCTTGGGCACAAGACACAGACATGGAGTTGGTCATCTCCAAGCTCAGCTATCCTGACTTAGAACACCATGGCAAAGCACCACCCAAGAAAAGTGATTTCATGTAAAATTTCCATCACATACGATACTCACAATATCACTTAGGAAATTTAGTGCAAGCGACCAACTATCAGCGTGAGAAAAACTGAGATCAATCCCATTTTCCAGAGCCAGGGGGCTGGACACACTGCTGGAGGGAGTCGGGAAACCATTTCCCACAGTGCTCAGGACTCAAGGTCTGATTGGTCCGCCTATGTCACATGACAACAGCCTGGCTGGCATCACATGAGCACTTTGAGTGACAGCTCCAAAATCCCTGCATAGGGCCGGGCGTGGTGGCACATGCCTGTAATCCCAGCACTCGGGAGGCTGAGACAGGAGGATTGTTGTGAGTTCGAGACCAGCCTGAGCTACAAAGTGAGCTCGAAGCCAGCCTGAACTGCATAGTGAGACCCTGTCTCAAAAAGACAAAAAAAAAAAAAAAATCCCTGCATACTTTGAGGAAAAGAAGATTCTTTTAGGCACTATTACCATGAGAAAGGGAAAGGAAGTTAGTCAGACAAACACATACCAGCTTTTCCACCTCTCACCCAATTCTGAGCAACAGACAATTGAGAGATCTCAGGGCATACTTGCATATAATGACAATTCTCATCTACAACTATTTCACATAAAGTATATTTTATATAAAATGAAATATAAAAGGGTGTTCTCACTTACAGTGCTGGCATCATGAAAGTACATGCCTCCACGTGGTAAGAAAGAAGAGAACAACGACAAAAAACTTAGAGCTCCAAAGTGACCACAGAACTTGTCCATTTATACTCTGACTATAATGGTTTCCCCAAAACTATAGGGTGGCTGACCTACTGCTGGGACACAGCCCAAGTCTCACCGAGCCAGCATCACCACCACCACTTTGGGGGTTGTTTTTGTTTTTGTTTTTTGTGGAACTGGGGGGTTGAACTCAGGCCCTTGTGCTTGCCAGGCAAGTGCTTATTCTACTGAGCCATCTCCCTGGGCCCACCACCACCACTTTTGATAGGGAAAATTAAAGCTTTCTCAGTCTTCATAGGAACTGTGTGAATGTAGTTCCAACACAAAACCCTTCCCAGGGCCAGGGAGATAGCATAGTGGCATAAGCACCTGCCTGGCAAGCATAAGATCCGAGTTCTATCTTCTATCCTTGGGAAAGAAAGAAAGAAAGAAAGAAAGAAAGAAAGAAAGAAAGAAAGAAAGAAAGAAAGAAAGAAAGAAAGAAAGAAAGAAAGAAAGAAAGAAAGAAAAGAGAGAGAGAAAGAAAGAAAGAAAGAAAAGAGAGAGAGAGAGAAAGGAAGGACGCAAGACCCTTTCCATTCCTCCACACCCTACACAGAAATTCTGAAATCTTCACCAGATGGCCCTGAAGACACTCCTAGCTGCACCCACTACACAAAACCCAATGCTACTAAAATCAAAGCTGACACTGTCGAATTTGCTCAGTGATTACTATAGAACTGGCCCACCAGGCCATCAGTTAAGTTTAACCATATGTCCCTGTGACTACCAGAGTGGTCAGTAGCCCATACCAACAAGGCTTGGCACCTTGGCCACTCTGGTTTCATAGCACTTTGGGGGAAAGACTCATGGGGACTTTGTTTCTTGGGACATTTGCCTACCCTCCAAGCAGAGGACCAAGCAGAAGTTGGAGGGAGAAGTCTTTCATTGAACAGCATAATTATTATCTCTTATCTCCCCTTCAGAGTTTACCAATGAAGAAATCTTGTAACTTTATTATGCATTTTTGTTTGCTCATAATATATTTATTATTTTGTGTAGATATTTATATTTTTTATATAATATGCCTCTAGAGACTTTGTTAGTTATTTAAATGAACCCAGGCTTAGCAAGCAGGACTGGGTGAGGGAGCCCAGTTTCCTTCAAGCTTCAGAGTCTGGGCCAGGGGAGGTCAGTGCTGGGGGAGGAGATGGGGTCTCTGGGAAGGCAGACTCTTCTCAGCCTCTCTGCCTCTCCCCTGCCTGCTGCTGCCTCCTCCCTGCCAGGTTACTTCTTCAGAGACCCCAAGTCATGCTGTGTGTCTTTGCCTACTGTTACCTCTTGATTCAGAAAAGCAGTTGATCATCACTTCTGCAAAGGGGTTGACTCTACTGTTAGTTTGTCAGGCCACTAAGTTGAAAAGTTCAGGTAAAGCTAATGTTCATAAATTATCACATTTTTTCAGGGACCTCCATTGCCATTACAGAGGGATGGGCCAACCAGGGGGAAAAGAAATCTGACACACGTGGAGGTAAACGGTAAACATCATTCACAAAACCACATGTTAGGGGCTGGAGAGATGGCTCAGTGAAATAAGCACTTCCCTGGCAAGCACAAGGGTCTGAGTTCAATTCCCAGTTCTGAAAGAAAAAAAAAAAAAAAGCAAAACCACATGTGATTCTCCCATGGGACACGTACACGGAAAAGCTAGCCAAACAAGCAGTCCATGGAAGAGAGCACTCCATGTGAAGCATATATTTATTAATCATTAACTACCTTTCTTGATTGCCTGGTTTTGTTGGTTTTTTCAATAGCCCGATGGCAGCTGCTTTAATCATTAATATTTGTCGCTGTTGATTCAGTGACACACTCAGTGACAGTGCATGGAAGCCTGCCAGCCAACACCTGTTAGGACCAGGTCCTCCACACCACCCCATCCTGCACGGCGTGGGCCCCACACAGCTCTGCCCCTCCAAGACTCTCAGGTTCCAGGACTGAGTTGACCCCCTTTCCAGCCCAAAGAGTCGCACAGGCTGGTTGAGAAGCACCTGCATCCCCTCTTCCAGCCCACAGCTTTCCACCTACCTGGTAAGGGTCCTCGGTGCTCCACATACGAATCACTTGCCATGGCTAATCTTGATTGTCAATTTGGCCTGCGAGAAGCTTGGAGAATTGTACAACGTACTTCTGGGTGCAGCTGGGTAGGGGATGAGGGTGTGACCTCCATCTGTGTCTGCTCCCGAGCTCCTTCGTTGGTAGTTCTTTCCCTGCTTCCTGTTTCCTGTTCCCCAGTTGCTGTGGATTGAGCACGTTTCCTCCACAAAGCCATTCTGCCTTGACGGTGACCATGGGCTGAAACCTTAATGAACTCTTTATCTTTAAGTTGTGTCTATCAGGGACTTTGTCCCAGCAATGGAAAGCTGCCCAATAAGCCGGGCGTGGTGGTGCATGCCTGTAATCCCAGCACTCAGGAGGCTGAGGCAGGAGGATTGTTGTGAGTTCAAGACCAGCCTGGGCTAAAAAGTGAGCTTAAGGCCAGCCTCAACTGCATAGTAAGACCCTGTCTCAAAAAGACCAAAAAAAAAAAAAAAAAAAAAAAAAAAAGAAAGCTGCCCAATAAACAGGTCAAATGCAGAAGATTTAAATGTTACTCTTTCTCTAATATATATGTTAGGCTGATGCTGGTAGTTGCCTATCGTCTTTTTCATCCTAGCCTTTCTTGGCAGGAATAGCCAGTCTTTCTGGATGGAATGATTTGGGGCATGGGCTTAAATCCAATATTATGAGCAATTGAAGACCCTATCACCTGTGTAGCATAGCCCTGCCTCAAATTATCAGAGGTTCAAAGGCAACCCTTCCCAGCAGGCTGCCACTGAACTGTAATCCCCCTAAAGCTCCCTAAAACTGATGAGGCTTTTACAGTAAGGAAGTCCAAATCCATGCGGATGGGAGTCTGTTCCCTACCAACAGAAGGCACATGGGAAACCAAAACAGCAAGCCACGGACATCCGAAGTTTTACGACGAGTCACTAATCTTCACATGCAGTGAGTTTTGGCACTACCCACTCCATTCCGTTTCATTGGTAAAATCTGGCTGCACCCTTTCAATGGATTTTGTTGTTATGCAGAGCACTAGTTTCACTACCCTGACTGAAAAATGAAGCTGGTATGGTGGCGCAGGCCTGTAAGCCCAGCACTCAAGAGGCTGCCGCAGAAGGATCCCTGTGAGTTCAAGGCCAGCCTGGGCTACATAGTGAGACCCAGGCTAAAAAAAAAAAAAAAAGAGTCGAAGCTCATTCCAGTTCATAGCAATAAGCAAGGAGCTGGGTGCCCAGAGCCACATCCCTGCTCTTCGGTCGCTTTCTCAGCAGTACAGGGCAAATCCTTCCACCCTGTGGGGACTTGTTCCTGTCATTTTCTGTGGTCCTAGGGGCTGAAGCGCAGGTCCTCCCCAGCTACATCTCTGCCTTTTTTTTATTTTGAATCAGGGTCTCAGTAAGTTGCTAAATTGCCCAGGCTGAGCTTGAACATTTTTTTTTTTTTTTTGATACAGGATCTCACTATGCAATTCAGACTCATAGTGATCCCCGTCTCAGTGTCCCCAGTGCTGGGATTCCCATCACACCCAGTTTCAGGGCCAGTATGGCATGAAGTAAATCAAAATAGATGTGCCAAATTCCAGCTGTGAACACCCAGTTCAAGGCCTCTGCTTTTTTACCAAAAAGATTGGAAGTCAATAATTTTGTAACAAGTATCTCATTAGCACGTGACAGTCAAATTCATCACGTGTTTTTTGTCTTTAGTCCTTCGTGGGTCCTAGTCCAGGTCCTCTGAAAAACAGCCCGAGGCAAGGATTAAGAGGCTCACAACTATTTGGGGGATGCTGTCCCTAGGATTTAAGGGTGAGAAAAAAGGAAAGGATTCAGGCAGCACACGTTCAATTTATTCAAGGGGACTCATTAGGTAGCTTACAGGATCAGACGTGGAGAGTCTGCCTTGGCCCACGCCACGCTGAGACAGAGGATCTGGGAGCTGCTTCCCCGAGGAAGAAGCCAGAGCCAGGGGACCCACGGACGCAGCCTCAGCGCGGGCCGGGGGCCTGGACGCGCTGCGGACTCCCCTGTGCAGCTCTGCATTGGAAGGCTGGGAAACTGGGGACCTGGAGGCCAATGCCCAATGACAGCAGCTGCAATAGGTCCACCCACCCAAGAGGACCAGAGCTCCTCAAAATGGGCATGTTTGCTTTCCCCTTCCGCGTTTCTACTCCACCCAGGCTAGGGTTGCAGGTCCCCATGTCAATCATCCACAGCCACGCCCACGACTGTGCCTCATCCGCTAGACATTTCCAAATGCAGTCAAGCGGACCTCTCTGCTTAGCAGTCACAATTGGCCAAGGGCGTGGCTTTAGGGAAGCACAAAGGCCTGAACTCCCAGGACAAGAGACTGTTCAGCCCAGCTGTTGTTGCAATATGAATTAGGAGGTAGCTGATGCT
Organism: Ctenomys sociabilis; assembly: GCA_004027165.1. NCBI lineage: Eukaryota > Metazoa > Chordata > Mammalia > Rodentia > Ctenomyidae > Ctenomys > Ctenomys sociabilis. Next base: position 10,576 of record PVKA01035424.1, read on the forward strand.
CAGAAATACATGCAACCGAGGGAATCTGAGAAAGTACAGACTGTGGGTGTATGTGGATACGACTAGCGTACAGCATAGGAAGAGCCATTAGTAAGGATAAAAGGTGAGAGGAGAGAAAACAGAAGCGTGACATCGGAAATGTCATGAGATGCAGGACATCACTACAGATCCTCAGACGACAGAACAATAATGAGGAATAGCGTGTGTGACTCTATACCAATCATACAATGACGTGGACAAAATAAACTCCCTGAGGGGTGGAACCTACCAAACTGACACAGAACTGGATCTCCAGTTAGGAGCAAAAGAGAATTCACTCTTACACCTTCCTACTTTCTCCATGCTATTCAAATGAGAACATGCATCAATTTGCAAGGCCACATAATTTAAAATCAAATAGAGAGCAGTTAATGCTTAATTTGTTTTGTCTCCTTTTTTCAATTCTTTGTCCTTTTCCTCTTCTTAATTTCTTTCTTCTTCCAATTTTGCATGCATATGCCTGGCAGTATGAACAACTAATCTGCAGACAGCACTACGCATCACAACAAACACTGTGAAATTCATATTAATCACCTGTAATTTTTCTGTTTTAATACTCTCTTTAGAAATAAATAAATTGCCGGGCGTGGTGGCGCACGCCTGTAATCCCAGTACTCGGGAGGCTGAGGCAGGAGGATTGTTGTCAGTTCGAGACCAGCCTGAGCTACAAAGTGAGCTTAAGGACAGCCTGAACTGCATAGTGAGACCCTGTCTCAAAAAGACAAAAAAAAAAAAAAAAAAGAAATAAATTACAGGTGCATGCCTATAATCCCAGCCCTTGGGGGGCTAAGGCAAGAGGATAGTTGCAAGTGAGCTCAAGGCTAGCCTGAGCTACATAGTGAGACCCTGTCTCAAAAAGATAAAAACAAAAAATTAATGACTTCATTAATTAAAATAAAGTATCAAGGTTCTGTAAGCCAAGATCTTAGTAAAGAAATTCAAATATAAGGTCACATTATGGGATTCTTACAAACCCAGAAGGAGGGTTAACAAAACCAGTTGAGGGAGTTGAGTGAGATGGTGGCGCATGCCTGTAATCCCAGCACTAGGGAGGCTGAGGCAGGAGGATTGTTGTGAGTTCGAGACCAGCCTGAGCTACAAAGTGAGCTTAAGGCCAGCCTGAACTGCACAGTGAGACCCTGTCTCAAAAAAGACAAAAAAAAAAAAAAGGCAAACAAACCTGGGGAAGAATCCAAGATTATGAGGACTGTGCCCCAACTGCTTGGAAAGTTTAATCCATAAAAATACTGCGTCACTAAGTCCTTTACCTGAAGGGGTCAGGGAGATGGCTCAGTGGAATAAACGCTTCCCTGGCAAGAGCAAGGGCCCAAATTCAATCACCTATTCCGCAAAAAAAAAAAAAAAAAAAAAAAAAACAGGTATCACCTTAGTGATACCTGAGAGGTGACCAGCTCCAACATGTATAGGTCAGAGACGAGCTAAGACAACGGGGGTGGGGGGTAGGGAGGGTCTGGTAAGGGACCAGTGGCCAGTGTGCAACTCCAGGACTCCAGCTGGCTTAGGCCCTTCTGAGCACGGTCAGGAACTCTAGATCTCCTAGGTTATAGTTTGAAATTCCCTGGAGTTTAAATGTTGGCCCCAAAAAGAAAATACTGCGAGAGCCAAAGAAAACACGTTCAGCAAGCCAGACATAGCCCACAGGTCACCAGTCAATGGCCTTTCTCCATATTTTACTTCTAGGAGGTGGAGCATGGAAGGAGGCAATCAGGATTCTGTGTGTGTGTGTGTGTGTGTGTGTTCCTGTTTTGAAAAGCTGAACCCACAACTTCTGGAACGGCATTTCTTTATTTTTCTTGACCTGTGAAACCTGCAAAGCAAAGGCAGCAGGCGCTGTGGGACCCTTGGGTCTTCCTCCCGCCCCTTCTAGCCCAGCCAAGAAGGAGCTCATTCTAAGATTGGGAGAGACTGGGTTTCTTCTTCCCAAGTTGGCCTTCTCCCACCCCGTCTTTAGTTTCTCAAAAGTCAGTGAGGATTTTGTTTAATGTTCTTTCCAGACAGCAGCAGAGGTGGGGGGAGGCACTGTGGTTTTGTTTTACTTCCGTAAGATGTTGTCCTGTGTCAAGAATCACAATGATTCTGATGCAATAGCACATGCCTCACGAGACTGAGGCCAGAGGATCGCCACAAGTTTAAAGACCACCTTGGACTATACAGTTTGGACCCTGTCTCCAAACATATACACAAAATTCAAAATGAAAAGTAAATGTGTATATAGGGTTTCCCAAAAGGAAAGCCTCTGAACCCAGCTCCTGGCGTTCTTCCTCTGAGTTTAGTTCTGACAGCACCCGTCCAAGCTGTGATAAGCCCATCTGAAGTCACTGTTAACTACTTCAAAACAGCTTCAAATGAACATGGGCTTTGACTCCTTAGAGAGGGCTGAGCTGAAGAGCCATCTTCCACCAGCTCCCAGCCTGCGGGTGGCTGAAGAGCCCACCCAACCTCTCCTGGAGCTCGGGTGGTGGCTGTGTGCAAGCCAGAGAGATGCAAAAGTCCAAGGGTGAGGGCAGCAGGGCCCACCATGCATGCACCCTTTCCCTGGGTCTCGAGAGCAGCTGTGAGCATCCTGGCTGAGAGGTGCTAGCCAGGCAGTTAAGGGCCAAGAGCCCACCTCCTCTGTGTGTCCCATCCAGGTCACTCAAGCCCCAGCTGACAACTATAAGATGCTGTAGCCAGGTACCAAGGGTGTCTCCTTTCACAGCCATACAGAGGACACAGGGTCTCCAATTACTTACCCCACTTTGCCTCCCCCAATAAAACTTTGGGAAGAAAAAAAAGAATTCATTTGTGTCCTAAAACACAGGCCAATTCCTACGCAGGCCTAGTCATGGTACCCTGCACACAGGAGCTCTTGGGCAGGCTCAGGGCCACACCCCCACACATGGACCTATGGGGGCAAAGCAACCCCACACCATCGTGGGTACCTAGCTCCCTCCAGCTCAACAAGAGCTCACTGCTTGGACAGTCACCACGTGTGCCTCCTGCACCCCCCACCCAGGGATCTTTAGGGAAATCTCAAAACCTTGCTGATCCCCAGGGCTTCATCTCCAAAGTGACCTCGCAGTGACCCCGCCCTGCCGTGTGCTGGGCGTGGCTCCCTGAGATCCTTGGGCACTGCACCACCACCCCCAAGTGGCCACGATGACACCTTGGTGAGTCACTGCTATACACCTAAAACTTCACACACACACACCCCGTCCCACACTGTCCCTAAGTGGGGGAGGGGAAACAAGGACATGGGGAGAGAGCAGAGGTCAGACACTGCCGTGGGAGGACTCCACAAGATACGGGGAGGTGGCCACCATCCTGGCCACACCGCATGGCCCTCCCCAGGACAATGCCTCCTGATAGGCTCCTCAGAGGGGTCACAGGGGCCTGAGGCCAACTCTCCCCTGAGCTTTCTGCCCTGCAGCACCAGCCCCAGTGTTTCTTTCCTTTCATTTATTTTTTTTATCTTTATTAGGGTTTTATGTTTTTTTTTACGGTTTTATATTAAATTATGTTTTTTAAAAAAGAACAAAATTGCCCACTGTAACTATTTTTTTTTTCTTTTGTTTTGTAATGCTGAGGATTGAACCCAGGGCCTTCGCAAGGAGCTACAGCCCCAGACCTTGTCATTTTTTATTTTAACACAGATCTTAGTAAGTGCTTAAGTTTCCAGGCTCCCCATCCTGCCTCAGCGTGGGATTACAGATGTGGGCCACCACTCCAAATTTTTTTTTTTTTCTTTTTGGAACCAGGGATTGAACTCAGACCCTTGCCAGGGAAGCGTTTATTCCCCTGAGCCATCTCCCCAGCCCTGCCTTAGCTATTTCAAACCCGGAGTTCAGTGGTGTTAAGTACAAGCCGCACAGACATCATAAACCGTCCAGAGCTCTTCATTCCAGCACACCTAAAACTTCACGCCCAGTGCCCTCGGCCCTTGGGACCCTTCTACGGCTCCCACCTTCCCCACAAGTTCCTGACACCATGCTCCCGGTTGCCTGCCCGCCCTCGGCCCCCACCTCCCTGCCTCCCTGCCTTGCCTGGCCACCTGCTTCCAGGACCTGCGGAGGGGGTAAGCCCTGGGCTCCCTGCAGCCACCACACAGCGCCTATCAAGAAATGAAAATAGCCAGGTGTGGTGGCACAGGCCTGTAATCCCAGCACTCAGAAGGCTGAGGCAGGAGGATTGTTGTGAGTTTGAGACCAGCCTGAGCTACAAAGTGAGCTCAAGGCCAGCCTGAACTGCATAGTGAGACCCTATCTCAAAAAAGACAAAAAAAAAAAAATGAAATGAAAATGAACGGTGCTGCTCGGCTCAAGGGAAAGCCCAGCCTCTTCGTTTCCCAACAAATAAGCAGATCTTTTTCAGGTCACATACTCTGAGACAGAAGAAAAGGAGGCCAGCTTTGCAGGGAAAGAACGAGCTTCAGCGTTAGTCAAATAGGTTCATTTCCAGCTCAGCCTCCGACTCAGTCCCCTGCAAAGGGCCCCCCTTGGAGAAAGGAAGTTGCCCAGAGCTGGGGCTGAGTGGGCTTTGCCTTTGCTCCAAGTAGGTTTGCGTCACCAGCACAGGTTAAGAAGAAAGCTGGAAAGAGAACCCTCCCTCATCCCTGGCCAGGAGGAAGAGAACTCTAGTTCTCTAGTTAAGCTCCGGAGCCAGATCCTGAGCATCTTGGGGCCAAGCTCATCCTTCCAACCCCAGGCTGTGAGCTGGGACTGCGGCCGTCCCCCTAAGCAGGGAGAAATCAGGCCGTGCGGTGCGGGAAAGTTCTTACGAACAGAAACCCCATTCCTTAATGAGGTTTCCTAATTTAGGGCAGGAGAAAACTTTTGGGTTATTATTAGGCCACAAATGAAGCCATGTGTTTCATTAAACTGCCCTATTTTTTTACAAAGCAACTTTGCTTTTATAAGTTAGAGAAGTATTTTTATGTTCAGGGGGTTCAGGACAACCTGAGTACAGCCTCAAACATGACCTTGGCCCATGGGGCCAATCTGTAAACTTCACAGATGACAAAAGAGCCCAAAGGCCCTGTCGCTTTTCAAGCTGAGGCTTATTCACTTGCTTCTTGTAGTGCTGGGGATCAAACCCAGAGCCAGGAGACGCAAGCGCTGCTCTCGGCTGCACCCCAACCCTGCCCCACCAGTTACTGATCTTGTTTGTTTTCGCCTTCCCCGAATAGCACTACCACGGATCTATGGCTTGAGCATCCCTTACCCAAAACGTTGGGGACCAGAAGAGTTCCAATTTAGGATTCCCTCGGATTTTTAGAAAATCCAGCACTTGCGGGTGCACAGCGAGATCCCCTAGGAACAGGACATGCACCAAGACACAGAATTCATTTGATTCTCATGCACACAGAGCCCTCGGATAACTCTAGACCCTGACTGTGACAGGCACCAAGGTCGAGTGTGAAGAACAAGGTCGGGGCTCAGAAGGTTGCGATTTTGAAGCATTTCAGATTTCCAGTTTTCGGATTAGGGATGTTCAACTGTGCTGAGCCCTCAAATTCTGTCTTCATTTCACCTCTTAAGCCAGTTCCAGCCCTTGGGGTCTTCGAGTCCTGGTGGGAATCAGAGCACCTCCGTCCCGCGTGGTATTCCCACAAGGGTTCCCCTCGGCTGCTCCCATCTGCGGGCTAAGGTGCTTAAAGATAGCAGCAAAACCTTCCTTCTGCTGTCTAGGAGATGGGCATGGACGCCTGCTGTCTGTTCCAGATGTGAAGGCGTCCAGGGTCCCCTGGGAGGTCTTCTCCTCCCTACACTCAATGTGAGCCCAAGGAGGAAGTCCATGCGCACGGGGGGGTTGGGGCCTGCGTGATGAAGCCCTGAAACCCAGGCTCACAGAACACTCCAGGTCAACTCACCTTTGAGCTGTGCAGCTGACAGGGTACAATGTCTTTCTCATGGCTGCCTTCAATGTCTCCTGTGGAGCACAAGCCTCAGACCTGGGAAAGCTCCAAGCTGGGGGTGACCATCTCCCTATATGGAAACCTGAGGTGATAACTGTCTCTCTCTAGACAAGGAGGGGTCCCGGGGTGGCAAAGCCTGGAGTCTCCTTGAGACCCTGGCTACATACGTATAAGCCCAGAGGTACACAACTGGGGCCTCAGATGGCTTACACCCCGGACATCTTGGCTTTTCTTGCCTTCTTTTCTTCTAATACTGGAGGCTGTCTTAGTTATTTTCTCACTGCTGAGACAAAGAATTTGATACCCAAGGTTAAAGGAAGAAAGGTTTAGGGCTGCGGCTATAGCTCAGTGGTATAAGCATCTGCTTGGCAAGCAAAAAGGTCCTGAGTTCAATCTCTGGTACCACAAAAAAAAGGAAAAGAAAGAAAGGTTTACTTCGCTTACAGTCTGTAAAGGCTTCTACTCATAGTCAGCTGGCTCCAGGGCAGGGGGGTGTGACAGAGGAGAAACAGCTCATGGCAAAGCAGGGCAGGCAGAAGGCAGCATGCAGCCTGCAACCAGCACTATACACCAGTCCTTCCCTGTCTCTTGTACTTTACCCACTCACACCCTTGACCCCACATCACACACCTTGGATCCAGCCACCTCCAAAAAGTTCCACCTATGACCACTCCAGGCTTTACGGGGACACCTAGACACCAGCCATAACAAGGATCAAACCTAGGGCCTTGGCCCTGAACTACCACCCCAGCCCATTTTTAGTTTTTATACTGAGACAGGTCTCACTACACCAACAACTGGGCCAGATTGGTGAGGTTGCAGTCTGCCCTCCTCCAACCCTGCCGGCTCCCTGGATCCCCTCTGGATAAGGGGTGCCAGCACCTCCTGGCCCAAGTCCTACCAAGTCAGGAACCCAGTGCCCACCTTGGTTTTCAGCAGACCATGTCATCCCCTAGTGATGCCCTCCCATCCTCAGGCTCAAGATGCAGCAGCTGTGCTCTGGAGACACTAAGGCAGGGGATGCTCCAGGCCTCTCCTGCCTGCTTCTGGCGCCTTAGCTGCAACCTCCACTTCTGCCCTGAACTTCAGGAGTCAGCCTGGTCTGCAGGAAGTAGCCCCAGCACAGGCTCACCCTGCTACCTCCTGCCTGCCCTGCTGCAAACCCTCAGCAGACCCCCATGGCCTTCAAAGCACATTCAGAGTCTCCTCAGGCACAGCGGCTCTGGCCTGCAGTCCCACTACTGAGGGCAGGAGGATCAGAAGTGCAAGCTCTGCCAGGCAGTCCATGACACAGCAAGTCCCTGTCTCAAAACAACAACTAAAATCTGGCTTGGACGTAGCTCAGCATAAAAGCCTTGCCAAGGGCCTTCATACCTTCGCAGCAGCCGCAGTGCCTAGGAATTCTCAGCGCCTAGCCTGCACCGCCCCCCCCCCACCCCGCACCTCATCCCCAGCGCCCCAGCCCCTCCTGTGTCTGCTGTGCTCTGATTCCTGGTGGCGATCCTATCTGTCCCTTTAGGAATCTTCCTGAATAGTAAATGGAGCTGCCCGGCAGAGCTCCAAAGTTTGGTCATCCTAAAGGCACCCACTCCTTGCAGACAGAAAAAAGGAGAGGTCTGCAACCCACCCTGGCCTCTCCTCCAAGCTTCCTGACCCCTTGGTGACCACCTGGCACTTTTATTTCCAAGATGCTGCTTGCTCTGTTCCGACTACCTAAAGCCAGCCCGTGAAGGGTGAGCCGCCCTGCCTGCCCCTGCCTCCGCCAAGCTTGCCATCGGGATGGCGCCTTGGCCTCTAAGAGCTGTCCACTTCTGCTCCTGGAGCCACGCCCTTCACCAAGGGAACCAGGCGGAGCACCGCTGCTGAGGTCCCCCGCAGGTCCTGGCCAGTCTGCTCCACGCTGAGCACGGGGACAGCGTCCTCTGCTGGGCAAAGGGTAGAGTTCTGGGGTGAAGCGAGGCCCGACTGCACATTGCGCTTTACGAACGTGCAGGACACCACCGGTCCGCAGCCTGGAAAGCGGTCACCAGCGTAGCTCAGTGATGGAGCACTTGCCTGGCATGCACAAGGCCCCGAGTTCCAGCTCCAGCACAAAAGGAAATGGGGAAATCTTGGTGGCAGTGGTGACGTTTCTGCTGTTTGTGCTGTGTACACCGCCTATGGGTGGGTGTCATCACCGCTGTAACTTTCCTTTTCGGCGCTGGGGTGGAGCCCAGGGCTTCCTGCAAGTGCTCTGCGATGAGCTACAGCCCAGCCGCACCACGACGGTTTTCAAAACTGACTGCTCCATTCCTAGGATGGTTAATCTTCATCTGTCAGCCTGAATGGCTCGAAAGGCGCACTCCTGGGAATGCCTGAATGGTCACCAGGCGTGACTGCAGAAACTGATTCTGCCCCAGCCCCCCCCCCCCCCGTCGTCGTCCTCCCCACCCGTCCTTCTGCCTCCGCTCCGCTCCGCTCCAGGGAGCTTCAGGCCACAGACCGAGGCCCCCAGCCAGTCGAGCCCTGTTTTCCCACTCTCCTTCCCCCAGGGCCAGCCTGGTCTTCCTCAGCTCCTCCAGCTGAAGTCCCTGGTATTTTCATTTTCTAATTAAACCTTTGCCAGTCGTGACAGCGAATGCCTTTAATTCCAGCACCGGATAGGATGAGGCAGGGGGATCTTTGCAAGCTCAAGGCTAGTCTGGACTTTGAAGTGAGTTCAAGGCCAGCCTAAACTACATGGTGAGACTCTGTCTCTAATAATAATAATAATAATAATAATAATAATAATAATAATAATAATAATAATAATAATAATAATAATAGAGCTTTTTCCTGTCTGGATAAACTCAGTGGTAGATGGCAGGTATTTCGTTCAAGGCTCAGGAGCCCCCCACTCCACCCTCAATACAACCAACAATGAAGTGGAAAACCCTGGGCCCAGACAGGAGCCATGTTCCCGCTCGTCAGGCCTGGGGAGGGTTGGGGACCGTCTCCCTGTCCTCCTTCCCCAGTCCTGGCCCGTGGCTGCCTCCAGCGGGCGTCTCCCCGCGAGGGCCGACCCAGCCCCATGCTGGCTCTCTGGCGCCATCTCGCGTCGCTTTCTTGAACAGCCACAGGATTTGGATACTTCGTCTCTGATCATATTGCATATGTTGAAGGGCCAAAACGCTTTGTTACAGAAAATACTCCCTCCTTCAGAAACAGGGTTCACGCGCTGATCTACCTCTGAGTGAACAAGCTTTGTTTTCTGAGAGTGTTCATTAATATTTCAAAGATAACCCTAAGTGCTGAAGTCGGTTGTACCATGGTGTCTTTGCCGCTTTCTTGGACAGAGAAACCCCGTTAGAACACAAGTAAGAAGGGCCAGCCAAATAGCTCAGCGGATTAAAGCTCCTGCAAGATGGTTCGATCCCCCCAGATCTCTCTGCTGAAGAGTGCCCCAGACTCACTGTGGCGGCAGCTGTTGTGAACCCTACGAGGTCCAGCTGGATTGGGGCAGCCAATGACTGGTGTCCTCCGAAGAAGAGGAAGCCCCCACATAGGCTGAGGCAGAAGGATCCCCAGCCTGAGCTACATAGTGAGTGCAAGGTCAGCATGAACCACACAGTGAGACATTGTCTCAAACAAACAATGCACCAAGAAGACATTAATGCTGCTTATTTAAACCCTGCTGGAGCCAGGGGTGGTAGTGCATGCCTGTAATCCCAGCATTCGGGAGGCTGAGGCAGGAGGATTGTTGTGAGCTCGAGACCAGCCAGAGCTACAAAGTGAGCTTAAGGCCATCCTGAACTGCATAGTGAGACCCTGTCTCAAACAGACAAAAAAAAAAAAAAAAAAAAACCTGCTGGGCCGGCCAAAGCGCTCAGTAGATTAAAGCACCTGCAACCACGCGCAGGGCAGGCATTCGCGCTGAGACGGCAAGAGACTAGCGCCGGCGTGCACCTGTAATCCCAGTTCTTGGGAGGCTGTAAACAGGCGGATCATTATGAGTCTGATTTAGTAGTGAGACCCTGAATACCCTGTATACTCTTCCCTGAAATACAAAATAAATAAATATGAAATAAACCCTGAAATAAACTCTGCTGTCTTGACTTAGCACCTGTAGTGCAACTCAGTGACTGAGCAACTTAGTAAACTTAGTAAATACAAAACAACAAGGACTGCAGAAGGAGCTCAGTGTCACGGCCTTGGGTTGGTGCCACAGCGACAGGTGGGGGTGGAAGCGAGCTGCTGATGTGGGGGTTGAGCTGATAACGTCCAAGGCCTCAGGACCCTGGCAGCTTCTGCTTCCAGAGATGCTCACCGTTGGCTGCAAGGAAGGCCAGGCCGGCCTCGGAGAGACCAGAAGGACCAGAGTGAGCAAGGAAGTTCCCCGAAGGCTCTGGACGCTGAGGTCAGGGCATCGCCATGCTGGGCCTCCCGGCCACAGCGTGGGCTCGTGGCTCACTGGCAACCCCTGCTGCTAAGTCTGCTGAATCCTCCCCCTCTTCCAAGACCGGGGTGCTGCGTCCCTGACCCTGTGGTGGGACCCGACTCTGTGGACCCCGACAGGGGCCTCACCTGCATGCAGGGCTCATGGTGGAGGAGAAGGGAAGTCAAGCCTCGGGCACCTCTCAGGGCCACACACATGGGCCGCTTCCGAGACCAAAGCAGGACCACATGGCTGCTTTAGCTTTTTAGTTTTTCTTGTTCTGCGCATGTTTGTGATTCACCATCCATCCAGTCACCGTGGGGAGTTGGCGCACACACTGCAGCTCATCCATTTTACTTCTCCCTTCTCTCCCGCCAACCCTAGATCCCTTCCCACCCGTAAAGGATCACCTCTGCTACACAACAACTGTCTTCTATTTTGCTCTTTAAGTCATCTGCACTTGGATTTCTCATATAGAAGAGACCATGATATTTAACCTGTATCAGATTCACTTCACCTTATGGCCTCAAGGTGCATCTGCTTTTCTACATATGCCTCAAGTTTATCCTTCTTTGTGGTTGAGTAGTATTCCCTTGTATGTGGATGGAAGGATGGATGGATGGAGAGAGAGAGAGAGAGAGAGAGAGAGAGAGATTATAGTCTCTTTAAAGTGGCCTCTTTAAAGTGACTCTTGGGCCTCCTTCTTGAAGTTACTGTATGTCACAGGCCTCTTCTCCTCTGCTGGCCACTGGTGGCCCTTAGAGGGTGACAAGTTGTGCATCTGGATCCCCCATCACACTGCCTAGTTCAAAATCTAAAAAGAGTTAAAGGCCTGCTGTCCCCTTGCAGAACCACAGAAGCCACAGTGCGCCTTGTCTCCTCACAAGGCCCCTCTGACCAGTCGGGTCTATCAACTCCCAGTGACCTGGCTCCAAATGCCGATCATGAAGCTCTGTTGGAGGCAGGGCTACTGCAGAGTTCCCCGGCCCTGGTGCCCATCAACTCCAACCCCGGCTCAGAAATCATGAGAAAATCGATAAAGGCAGCCACTGGCAGCACTGGGGGAGGTTGAGGCAGGAGGACAAGTTCAAGTGGAGCCTGGCAAATTAACAAGACCTTGTCTCAAAAGGCCTTAGGGATATAGCTTAGTACAAGGGCCCTGGGTTCAGTGCTGGGGGGGTGGGGAGAACCACCCCTGCTGGTGTGGCTCAGGGTTAGGCAGTGGCCCAGTAGGTAGCAGGTTCCGGTTCCATCTCCAGCCCGGGGAAAGAGAAAAGAGGAGGAGACACTTGCTGTGCTCACCTGTATGTCACAGGGGATCCGACACTGGGGGAGGGGGGTGTCCGTGATGCCACAGCAAGCTGCCCCAAAGTGAAGCACTCACCCAACACCCGCTCCTACCTCTCCGCCTCCTTAGTTAGGAACCCGGATGTGGCTCAGTTGAGCCCTCTGCTCTGCCTGGCTTCGAAGGACAGAATCATGGCATCCCACGCTGGGTGCGGCCTAGCTGCGCCCTCAGCATGTAGCACTGTTGCATAGGATACATAATTCTATAAAACATGTAACTCCATCACATGTTAAGCAGACTAACCTATGCATAGGCCGTTGGCTGATTTGAGACGGGACCTTGCTATGTAGTCCAGGCTGGCCTTGAACTTGCAGCAATCCTCCTGCTCAGCCTCCCAGCCTAGCTTTTAATTTTTTTTTTTTTTTTTTTT